>ML787544.1:404312-435418 GCA_009831015.1 Picea engelmannii | reverse complement strand
CGCATAAATATTTTCCGAAGTGGTGAAAAGAAATTCAGTGAAAAAGGGTCAGACAACTTCACCGGGGTACTGAACAGGCTCGCTGGTAGTGAAGCAATGTCTGAGAGATCTGTAAGGCTGTTATACGTAAACATCAATCTACTATGGTAATCAACGCTTCCTGAAAACCTGACCATTTCCCCAAATTCCGATGGGACTTCCCTATTTTAGATTACATAATATCATTCTTTTGATGCAAGCTAAGAATCACAAGACCTGTTGAATATCCTAGGAGCGTTACGATTGTCTTAAAGCGTTCCCCAAACTTAGTAGCGAGAAAGGGAGAATTGCGAAAGTGACTTCAGCTGTGTTTAGAAAGAGTATCTGAGTTCGAAAAAAAAAATCTCGGGTTCCAAGCGAAATTTCCCTCCCCTTCTATCTTTTTCCTTGATTTTTCTGTTGATATTAGCCTATGACTCCATTTACCCAATTTTGGCACCTGGTCTACTGTTCTTCCCGCCTCACAGGGAAGCGGGATCCCTAGTTGGAGCCTATGTTGGAGCCACCCTTGTTTTTTCACCTCGCTCAATTTTCAATTTTTGATACTTGAGATCTAAAGTTGCTTTTCTTCTCCTTCCGAAATCATAAAGCTCTGAAATCTTGTCCCATGAATAACAATGCTTTGTCACTTTCAAAAAAGGTCCATTTTTTGCAAGTATGTTTGTTCTTTTGGTTTTATTTTGGGGTCTCGCAAGTCGGACACTTTATTTCTTGAATTCACAAGTCCCGAGTCGCGAAAATGCGAACTCGGTTCTAATTTTTGTCCAAGGCATTAACCAGGATAAAACCTTTAACCCATGATTAGACGTCGTCGAGGTTTCACGCCTCGGCATCCGTCAGACCTGAGTTTTTGTTCTTGCAGCCCCGATAGCCGAGAACGCGATGACTTTGTGATAACCTTGGTCAGACACTAAGGGTAAAAAACTAACCATGGTTAAATTTGGTTCTCGGCACTTCGTCATGCGGTACTTTATTTCATCGAGTTAAGGTGTCCAAAACTCCGATTCACGAAGATGCGACATAATTATAGAGAGATTAATTAGTCGCCTAATCTAAGATTTCCTTCTCTTAATTCGAGCGTTAATTATCGCCACATCGCGATATCGCGACTCGGCATATCATTCTCCCAAAAGTTTATCTTCGAATTCCCGAGTCGCGATATGGCGATTAGGTTAAGTTATATAATTAAGAATGCACCAAATCACGGTTATTATTAATTAAGGTAAAACCGGAACTCGCAGCCTCGCGAGTTGAATAGTCAAAGTGTGAAAAGGAAATTCACGATGCAGTGAAAAGCGAGAAAATGATTTAAGTCCCTAAGATTTGAATTTTTAAATTAAAACGAGATACGTCCCGCACATCGAGGTTTGCACACTTCACGAGGTAGCTACTTTCTCTCCATAACCCGATTGCCTGTCAAGCCGCCGAACATTGATGACATTAATGAAGAATTAGGGTAAATCCACAAATAAATAAGATCAGATTTATACATTAAATTTGGTTTTATTTGCGATTTGATAGACTTATTTCAAAAGGTACAGAGTTTTCAAAATATATATGAGAGTTTCATTCTTTTTAAACATTTCTCATAAGCGCACAAAGCTCACCTTTCTCCGAGGGAACTCATTTCCGCATGTATACACAGGTCTATTGTAGAAGAGCGAAAAAGCAAGCGTCAACCATGGCTCCAAGGAGAGCAGCGAAAGCGAATGTCGAGGTTGCAGCGCAGGGTCCAGACAACGTCTCAGATACTTCACCTCGGACTGGCGGCTCAGTACCCACCTGGTCGTTTATTTCAGACATTCTGCAATCCGAGTTGGTAAACTTTTCAGACTCAGATGACGATGCCAATGATATTGTAAAGGACGACCTGAACACTAAGTACAAGACAATTGTTCAGTCGGGGATGCACCTGGTTGCAACCAGACCTCGGTTGCTCCCATACTACGACATGATCCGATGGGCATTAGATCACATCGACCTACCCACCAAAACTATCATAAATGATCGACGGACCACGGTCGGGACTTTCAGACCAGAGCATATCCAATCTATGTATAAGCTACCGGCGACTTCCGAATATATACATGGCAATGAATTCCTGGAGGAATTCAAAAAGAAGGAGTGAAAAGAATTTGATAAAACCATGCTTGGTTCGATAAAAGATTGGGTTTCGTGCTCCACGACATTCAGAGCGAATGACAAGGGCGTGTATTCAATTTATTCGCTGGAGCCACAGTATATGTATGTGGTGATGATGATGTGCCGACTTTTCAGAAGTGAGGATACCTCACATTTTTACATCCAGTGGGTACCTCTCATCTTCCGGGTAGCAGAAGGTTGCTCATTTAATTGGGCGAAGATGCTCTCTGACAGTTTGTTCAACAGGGTCACAGAGTACCGGCAGAAAAAAGCAGCCGGGAGACCATCCGGATTCTTCATGTCCGCGTATATCATGGACGCAATATGCTCCATGACACCTTTTCCTTTGATGAATTGGGCTTGGAGTCCAACCCAAGAAAAAAATGTGCATGAGTACCACGACAAGCTATGGGAAAATAACGCAAATAAGTTTATTTATGAGATTTTCAACTGGGTGATGGTGCCCCTGCACATCGCCATTTTTGGTCTTTCGCCACCCCGCATCTCGGATAGCATTGCTGCGAATCTGAGCAGTATCGCAGACTGGTACGTAGAAGAAGAATTCTCCTATTTTAGAGTTTTCGGAGATGCTGTTACTCCTCTAGCCCTACCGCTGTTCATCCCCGACAAGTTGGCCTGTTGGGAGATTGCTCGACAAACAGTGATTGGCGGAGTGAGTAAAGAGCTTAAAACGTCATCAAAGAAGGTATGGCCGTTTTTCCCTGTTCGACTTCATTCCTATTCCTTATTAGATTTCGGACATGCTAAGGCTGAGGCTGCAACCTTAGAAGACTTGAGCCTAGTCTCTATTGAGTACAAAAGGCATGATCCTCAGAGGATTGTAAGCACCCATTTGGGAAATTGTGGATTAAAGAGGTTTGAACATGAATGCTCACCCTCGGATGATGTTTTCCGAGGGGAGAGGTCCTATACGGAAGTGCAATTTCGAATCAGATCTCTAGCACCCGAAGACAGGGCCTCTATTTTAAAATTTTAGGAGCATAGGAAAAGATGTCTCCCCGTGGTGCTAGGAGGTTTGGGACTGTCCAAGGATAAAGAGAAGGAGGCTGAAAGCTCTGAGGGCCAAACTTCTAACACCGAAAAACGTCAGGAAGGACAGCAGGAGAAGAATCCCGAACAGGAGAAGAGTCCCGAGCAGGAAAAGAATCCCGAAACAGAAGAAGGGACTACTGACCCACCCAAGGAACATAGTCCAGAGGTGGAAGTAAAAAACACAGACCCGCCAGAGACTCAGAAACCGGAGACAGAGACAAAGGCCTCTGATCCTCCGAAGGAGCAGGGCTCACTCGACACACCAGGAAAGGCGGCGAAGCAAATCGGGGAACCCATCACCTCTATCACACCCTTGCAGTCGGCACAGGGAAATGTTAGCGAGGGATGGATATTTGGTGAAGAACTAAGACCTATAAGGGCAGATGAACTCTCCCCAAATGAGTTCTTTTTTTACAGAAGGAGAAAAGCTGTAGTAAAGCGGGAATTTGATCAAGAGGGAGAGTCCACTGTTAAAAAATTCAAAGTAATGACAGATGGAAAAAACAAGAAGAGTGATGAATTCGCCACAGAAATAGCAGGGACGCTAGGAGCATATGCGTCAGCGAACCAATTCTCGGTTGCGATGTTGAAAAATCAGCTCAAGAGAAAGAATCGACTGATCAAGACTCTTGAAGCCCGAGTAGCTTCGGCTGCAGAAAATGCTAAGAGTCAAGCGAGTGGAACAATAGAGCTGGCCCGATTGGCCGATAAGAAAGAAATCGAAGTCCTCAAAACCAAGTTGGAACAAGAAAATTCAGTGATCTGAGATGGTCGGGTGCAGGCTGGTCAGCATAGGGATATGATCAAAGAAAGAAACGCAGAAGCTGCTCGGGTCGCTTTCCAAGAAGCAGTGATAGCTACCAACAACAGATTTTCAGCAAGGCCCCCCGGACTCACCATTGCCGAACAAACTAGGGGTAATATTTTGTTAAAAAATTGGGAACATGATATTACTTTAAGCAAGGAGCAGGCTCAAAAAGTGACAAATTCATTAGAAGAAGCCTTCAATGCCATAAATGGTGAGCTATTAGGGATGGAGAACGGAGGTGACACAGAGACGCTAAGGCGGATGAATATAGATCGGGTTTCCCTCGACATGAAGGAGAAGAATGAGAGGAATTTGGCGGAAATCTCTAAGATGGACAGGATATACATGGCTCAAATCGACCAACATTTGATTCAACCTATTGCACAACTTGGTGCCCTTGACATCATCGATGCACAAATAGGTGATAAACTTCCACAGTTAGCCCGAGACTGCTATTTTGTCGAAGCCAGTTGTCAAGCCGAGCCTTCACATCTTGTATCCCAGTTTATGGACAAATGTATCATGTACACTGAATCCATGCGAGGACAAGCACCTGACACTTCTTGAAAATGGAGTAGAAGAGATGGAGTGATTTCTCTCCTAACAACTGCCAAACGGAACCGTCACAGCTTGTATCCAGTCTTACGGACAAATGTATCATATGCACCGTGTCACGTAAAGGAAGCACATGGCACTTTTTGAAAATAGAGTATGAGAGGGCAAATTTGTATAAATAGATCACGAAAAGAAGAGAAAGGGGCTGGACCTTTTTGGGAGTGATTGTAATAGATTTTCTGCATTCAAGAAGTTAATACAAGCAAATTTGAAGATTCCTAATTCCGTCACAACTGTGTTACAAGTTTGTTTCGTTATGTTTTTTGTTTCTTTTCATTTTGCTCTACATAATTGATGTGTATCACTATAATTTAGTACGACCACTAGTATAGTGAAAGGATTTCATCATTCTGTAATTGTTTCTTGTCTTTCCTCTGCACCAGCTATCAGCGGGTGTAAGACCAATTTGCATTTACAGAATCATATATTTATTTACACTATATCAATTATGTCTGTGCTAGTTTCTTCTTCTATGTATGTGCGAGTTTTCTATTGACAGGAACCTTACGTTATCTACAGCTAAACGTTTTTTTCTAACCCCACACCTTTTTATTAAAATTAATACAGTTATGGGAAAGGGCCTTCAGTTTGCGTTTTTATTTCATTCTTCATGCAAAATTTTCTCTTCACTTCGACCAAATTGAACAGCGTTGAAATCTCTCGTTAAATCATTTCTTACTGGTATTGTTCCTCAATGACTGTCCCTGCAACAACTCAACCTAACATTCAACCCGAACTACCTAATCAAACACATATCGCTTTAAATCTTTTTGACACAATACTTATAACTGCTAACACCTGGGAAGAACTTGAACGTTCATGGGCAGCCATTGAACGTGATATAACTGCTCAAGAGCAGTTGGAAGCTAGACGACGAGAACGTAGAAATCTGCCTTAGTTTCTCATACCGAAGGTGACTTTATTCTCGTATTCATCTTTTAAATACTTTCGGATGCCTTGAAACTGTACTTTAAGCCTTAGTACAGACTCAGGAACAACAATACTCAATGTTCAAACTTTAATCAATTAATGGCAAATAAAGGGATTGGAAAAAGATTGCATTGAAAACGAGGATGCATCACACCCTGTATAAAGGCACCCAAAAATGACACAATATGAGCCCTTGTATGTCAAGAAACCCCATGCCCAAAAGTCACACCCCATCCACCTCATACTCTTTTACATGACTTAGAGAGGGTCCTCTTGGGAAACACTCTCTGACTTGGGGAACGATCTACCCAATAGAGCACCATGACAATCATTACATACTTAAATTTGGCAAGTCGTATAAGGTCATTAAGCATTTCTTATTTTGAAAAGAGGGGATTTGATGCACAAGTTTTGGTGGTTGTTTTATTAAATATGGATTAATTGGCATGAAACTTGTGACTAGTGGATCCTTGGAGGGCATACTTGTTTGTCTTTGCAAGGCATTTCCAAGTGAAATCTTGTTCATGGAGGCACAATGTTGCTTGGACCTTCATAAGGGAATGAAGTCCACAGGTTGGATGGCGTGCCCCCTCTCATTGGACACTTGGGAGGATGAATGTTGTCTTTGGCGGCACTTGGACACCATGAGATGATCATGTTGTGACCTCTTGCACCTCAATATTCACCTTTGAGAGGCCTAAAACATCACCTTCTATGCCCTAGACATCACATAGAGGCTAGGGTTTTGATGGGGTTTCATGGTTTGATAGTGATGTTTTCAAGGACCTATAAAATAAAACACATAACTAAATGTCCTTTGGATGCCCAACGACTTCCTTCATGAGGAAAAATGTCTCACTTTGGAGGCTTGCATCACCCTTCTAGGGAATGATGTCACCCCTAAAGGGGAAATTACTTTATGTATTTTTTATTTGGAAATTAATGAGGTTGGCCTCCTTAAAATTAGAATGTGGAAAAACTTATGTGGACGATTTTTTTTAAGTGACCTCATATAAATAAAGGTCATTGTCATTTCATTTTATCATAACTCTCACTTGAGAATTACATACTCTTCGGCTGAAATTTTCTCCTTACTTGGGAAAATCGCTCTATCTCTCTCTTGATGCTTTGTGGATTATTTATATTTTCTATTGGAGGAAGAAGCTAGGTGTTATCTCTTGATTCTTGTCTCTTTGCAATTTTGATGGAATATTCTTGATAAAGAAAGGCTTTTTCATGTTGTCTCTTGAAATTGGTAAGGAATTTATGCATAAGTGTGTTGTTTCTTCTTGTTTCAAGGTTAATTTTTCTATATCCTTGGAGGAGTATAAGGGCATGAAACCTCCATCAAGATCCATCCCGTTGTCATTAAAAAAAACTATTTTGCAAAGGTTGCTACAAGGAGGGAAATGGCTTACACCCTTGTAGATTTACCTTGCTAAGGTTGGCTTTCTCTAGCGAGTAAAAAGGATTACACACCTAGAGAAGTAAAAAATCCTAGATCATACACAAGAGACTCCATAACCCATTTGATAAGGCACTAATCTACTTGCATTGGATATTTTATGTTCATGCATTGGTATACGTGAATTTTTGAGATATTGCAATTGTTTGAGTTGGATCTAATTCTACATGCTATAAGATTTATTATGCCCTAGCAATGTCTTGATTGGCCAATTGATTCTCATTGTTGTTATAAATTTATGCTACAGCCAATAGGGATGCAAAAAACTCATCTTCACCTCTTGGTTTACTCACCATTCTACCACTAAATTTTACTTGCAAGCTACTATAATTAATCTACTAGTTGTTAGTTATCTTTTAGGTGGATTGCTTGTTAATTTTGGTAGATAGAATTTTCTGTTGTAGCAATTGTTTGCTAAAACCATTAGGCTGTTTCAAAACCTTTTTATAACACTACATAAAATCCCCCTAATCACCATTAAAATCTTTCTTCAATCATTAGAAGTTTAACTAGTCATTGCTAGTTTTGTTTCCAACATCTTGTACTTAATTTTTGATGGTTAAATTTACAACTCTTATTCTCATTTATTTATTATCTATACATTTCCATACTGCTGCAATTTTGGATAGCAAGGTTACTTGTTGAATCCCCTTTGGTTTTGAAGCATCTATATTTGTATATTGTCTTGTTTTGGGCATGGATAACATTGTTTTGCAGGTACATCATCTTTGGAAGCCAACTACCCTATCACGAGACTCTCTTCCAAGATTTATTTCCACATTTGAACTTGACTTATAGGGGCACCTCTCATATCTATTCACTTTCCATCTCAATCCCACTAGGGTCACCTGCAATTCCCCCCTTGAGGTGATTTTTATCATCACTAAAGTGAAGGGAGTGTTTATCTAAAGTGACAATGGGTAAATACTCCCATAATTGTCACACTTCTGTAGTTTGGGTTATGCTTTTCCCAAGCTACAATCTATGCGATAACACTTCTAATATTTTTTTGAAACTTCATGCAAAGTTTCTTTAGGGGCTGGATATAGCTTATCTTCCTTTAACGAAGGTAAACCATCTTTTTTCGTATGTCACAAATTCCCATTAGCAATTTCATTCACAAGCCATCTAGATTTATGCATCTGCCCGGTATTTATAACTTTAGGGATGAGAATGTTTTAGAATAAGTGAGTTTTTTTCATGTGCAAATTGATGTATATTTCTTCTTCTTTATTTGTTCCTCTGCAATGTGTTTTTCTAAACTGATCTTATGCACAAAAGATACTAAATTTAACGACATTCACAGCCAATTATTTCCTTTAACCGAAACACTAAAATTAAAAACAACTAAGGATGCCATATATATATATGCAAGTCCCTACATAAAATGTGAAGTTTCTTTATGACGGATTTTAATAACATGTATCAGAACACACAACCATGGTAAATAATGTGGAAAGACCTTTTTTTTTATGTAAGAACCTATAAAAGGAAAAGACAACGATAGGGAGGATATTTATGATAATTTGTATATGCTTTATACAGATTTCTGGAAAAAAAAATTAAAAAATATATTAATTAAAAAAATGTGCTTATGGGAAAAATAGGTAAGTGAGAAGCGATGGAACATAAAAGATTTTTTTTTTTTCATTATTTTAAGTCTATTGCGTCCTTCGAGTTCTTTATATATACTAAGATTTATTTTTTATCACCATCTATATACTATGTGACTGATCTACACCATGCAACCTTACGTGTTGAGTTTGTTTCCATTGATTGAAGGCAAGAAAGGCCACAAGCCACTTTGGTTTTATTTCTCCACATTTTTTACACTTGATCACATAACTCAACTTAGGAATAACCTTACTTCTTGTGCTTGCTACGATCGAAATAAAGAGAGGCCACATGAAACTTTGGTTCGATTCCTCCACATGACTTGCCTTTGGTCGTAACTTGACTCATAGCTTGGAGTTTGCAATGACCATGTATTAAATTGAATATGAACATGGTCAACAATTAACAAGAGTTACATGAATGAAAACAAAAATAACTTATAGTGTGCTCTTATCACCATCCACTAGAAAATCAATCGCTTAGGAAAAAGGAATCAAACTATCTAAATTTATATAGTTTAGTCTATGCTTTCCCATGCATATTGTTTAGTCTATGCTTTACAAGTAGCATGATTTTTTTAATGTGGATTTATTTTATGTAGAGGATGCATTTATGCATTGGCTAACTCTGAAGCAGTGGCTCAAGGAAAAATAGGATTACAATTTAATGACACACAAGGCAAGGTTGACATGATAATATGCTAAATAGAAGTACATCAAAGTAAACACGAAGTCAATAGAATGCTTCACTTAATCAATGCTTGCAACCATCCTCAACATTGTCTCCCAAGGTAGTAATAAAACTACATGATTGACATAATTAATAGATACAAAGCATTTTTAACATGATTTTCTACTATAATTTAAAAAAAATTAAAATAATATTACCAAGTCAATTTTCCTTTTCGAATTGCTTTTCTAGCCACGACCATGGTTATTGCATATAGAGGTCCGTCAAGGTCAAGCTTCATGGAGGTGTTCCTATGAGATACCCAATGCAACTTTATATTTGGCATAGTTTAGAGAGTTGTGTCGCAGGTTTGATGTTTGTTGGCCTCATCCCAAATTTGAAATTTGTGGGGATTAATTTGGAGCTGTAAAGTGAAAAGGTCTCCTTCTTCTTCTTTTTTACCATGATGGTAGGCAGAGGTGGAAGACATAAAAGGAAAGACATGGAGAATAGGTCATTTCTAGAATTCTAGCTCATTCCAAAGGACGTAGAGATATATCTACGAGGATAAACTAGCAACATAGAAAGTGTTAGCAACAATTCTTGTCTTGGGCGTAAGAGTATCCAGGTCTGCAGGCTGCACGACAAGCGCCCAAGTGTAGCACAGAAAAATCTTGTTTCTGGTTACCAATCAAGTGAGCGGGCAGAGTTACGTTGTCAACGGCCAAGATTCATCTATAGAGCAGATCGACGATCAGCGGGTAATCGTGGTTAGCAGAGTTGTGTCAGGATTAGCGCAATGGATAGCGCTTATATATAACCAAAAGGATCTCTGCCATCTATCCCGAAGGAGTACGTGGCACACAATTGAGCTCTATCGCCACTTCACCCTTCATGACTTTGAAGCACAAGGAGAAACCTCCTCCCATCCCCGAGACACGAAGTGCCGAAGGCGTCCGGGTCTTGAGCCCACAATATTGTCAGAGCAATCTCAGTCGTCCATCGAAGGGGACACGTGGTGCATGATTAGGCTCTATCACCTTTTCGCATATCGCAACTTTGGAGCACCAAGAGAAACCTCCTCCCATCCCCGAGACGCGAAGTGTCGAAGGCGTCCAGATCTTGGGCCCACAATATTGCCAAAGAAATCTCAGCCGTCCATCAAAGGGGACACATGGTGCGTGATTAGTCTCTATTGCCTTTTCGCGTATCACGACTTTGGAGGACGAGCATCAGCCTCTTCCCATCCCCAAGACGCGAAGTGTCGAAGGCGTCCAGGTTTTGGGCCCACAATATTATTGGAGCAATCTCAGCCATCCATCGAAGGGGACACGTGGTGCGCGATTAGGCTCTATCACCTTTTCGCGTATCGCGACTTTGGAGGACGAGGATCAACCTCCTCCCAACCGCGAGACGCGAAGTGCCGAAGGCGTCCGGGAGTTGGGCCCACTGTCTTGGCACCCGGTCATAGAGGAACAGGCCTGGAGAAAGGGTGCTAGCACGCACCATATGATGAGATAGGTACCAAAACGCCGACATCATCGCAGTCGTCCATCCAAAGGGACGCGTGGCGCCCGATTAGGCCATGTCGGAATTTCGCCTATCACAACTTTGAGGATCGAGTATCAGCTCCTTTCTATCCACGAACCCTGAAACACCGAAAGTGCCTTTGAGGATAAGCACAGGGTCACAGCCCGTGGTCACTTGGGGGCGATAGAAAGAACTGCGCAAAGGGCCGAAGCACCATGTTTAGCTGCAAAAGGGATCACCGTGTTGTCCAGAGGCTAGTTCGGCTTGACCTCGATCTTGGTCCTTGCTAAAAATAAATGAAGGTGGATGGAGGTAGTTGAAACCTCGGCTCACTCATTAAATGCAAAGAATGGAGGTTCTGGAAGGCAGTCTGCCCGAGATGGTCCTGTACGCTACTTTTCTCCAAAGAAGTCACGCCGAGTTCTCGTCTGACCAGAGGAGTCTGCAGACGCTATTTTAGCCTTTAATGTTTTAGCTACCTCCCCTGCAAAGGCCATGCAAATTTAAGGTGACGTCTGACAAAGGAGTTCAGGCCAGATTTGACTGAGGAGATGCCACACCTTGAAAGTCCAGAGACGCATCTGTTGGGCGAAAGGGGAGGAGTATATGTAGGCATTTTTTCCATTTTTGTGGGGATTGATGGTTGAGCTAGACTCCCAATTGTAAAGTTTGATGAAGCACTGGTTGCTCTGGTTATGTATTGGCACTTGAGACTTCTTGCCTTATGAATGTCAGCCTCTTTCCATCTCTCTATGTACACTATGTTAGAACAGCTCGGAATTGGAGGATCCAATCGAGTTGCGCTGTTATAGGATGATGTATGTTGGATCACTGTAATAGTTGTATTGTTTCTAATCAGTTCTTGTATTTTCTCAATGTTGAATGACTTGGAATTGGAAGATCCAGCCAAGTCACCCTTTAGTTCCTCGAAACTCTAAACCAAGAGGATCTTGTATTCTAAGTTTTTCCTCTTCAAGCTGCTGAAAGACTTGATGCCCAAAGTAGTCTTGCTCACTCATCTCACTAAGTCTTCCATCTGCTCATTTTATAATCAACTCACTGACGGAAGTTGGATCAATACCTCCTTTGTTTTTCTACCTACCAAGCCTGGTTTTCTGAGTTCGAGCGATATTTTCTCGAGTCTCTATGCATCTGATCACCCCTTTAAAACAAATCATGACATAAAATTGATGGGCATCGGGCTCTGCTCCTGCTGCAATCCAGGAGTGACTTCCAACGCCAACATTTCTGGTGCCATTGCCGGGGACGAATTTGAAAATTTTCCCCAAGATTGAACGACACTAACCCTCTAATTTTGAAGGTGCATCAGGCATCAGATCCTTTGAATATTGCTACTGTGCACCTGGTGACTCCATTGTGACGACTCCATTGGAGCGAACCTGTTGTTTTAGTTGTGGCTTTCAGAGGCTGACACACGTGGTCTCATCCACAACTGCCCTAGCTACACATGTAGCTGATTCAGAGGTGATTTTCAGAAAAGGAAAGGCCTCTGAAGGAGAAACTTCCACCACCAAACCAGGTAATCCGCCATCTCCTTCTGTAGAAACTCCATTTTCTTCTCCTCAACTTCCTAGTAGACCTTTTTCTAAAGTTTCCTTGTTTCCTAAATTTCGGGAGTGTTCCTACTGAGTTTTCCCCTCCCGGTCTAGGATTGGAGGGAGAAATCCTTGTCACTCCCCTTTCCCTTGAAGCTCTACCTTGGCGTGGACCTAGGACCACAACAGAATTCCCCACTCCTAGCTTTTCCACTCCTCCTCTTGTTACTATTGCCACTTCTACATAGAGAGAAGCATCTGTTGACTCAATCCCATTAGCCTTCTCCCTAAATCCCCCATTGTTTCCTGGAAGCTCATTCCCAGTATCCCCTTTTTGAACCCCTTCCCCACCGAGTTCTCCTCCACCTAATATCCCCATGGCAGGAGAAAATCCCCCTATGACCAGAATGGAGGCTATTATAGCCACTAGGTATGCTCCCCTTGTGTTACCTCATCCTCTCAATGCCCTCCCAGCAGATGGTTACCTCAAGCAGCTGCCCAAGTTTATAGGTGAGGGGGACATAACTACAGAAGAACACCTTGAAGCCTTCTACAGTTTTACAGATGATCATGTTATCATGCATGCAGATGTATGGATGAGGATTTTCGTCCATAGCCTTGAAGGTGAGGCTAGAAAATGGTTTAGGGCCTTGCCTCCTGGATCTATTAATGGGATTGAGGCTCTGGATAATGCCTTTTTGAGACAGTGGGGAGACAAAAAGGACTTCATGTATTACATGATAGAGTTTGGATCTTTGAAGAGAAAGGAAGGAGAGTCTGTTTCTGACTTCTCCAAAAGATTTAACAAAATGTACAATAAAATCCCCGCTGAGATTAAGCCCTCAAAAGCCTCTACGAAGATCACTTATGCTAGCACTTTTGATCCCGATTTCTGCCTTCTGTTGAGGGAAAGGAGAGCCACCACTCTGGTGCACATACAGGACGTCGCTGTAGAAGTAGAGTCTAATATATTGGATGTTGACCGACTCAGGGGTAAGGCTAACAGAGACATACCCAGGAGGAGAGCTAAAGCCTCCTCATCCTATTCTTCTCCCCTTCCTCCTCAAATGGATGAGGTAACTAAAGTGCTGAAATCTCTCTCGGCTAGGATGGAGAAGTGAGAGTTAGAGGGGAAGCCCACGTACAGAAACCCCCAGAATACTGATAGTCGAGGTTTTAGGAGGCCTGGTAACAATATGCCACAGACTTTGCCAAAGGAACAAAGAAGCAGAGATAGGGATGATCAGAGGATTCAGACCCCTCTCCAGAATAGCCTAGTTTCTCATGAAGAAGGGTAGGAGGTGGATGAACTCGACCCTGAGATCCACTGCATCGAGGAAACTTCCCCGCTTCCTCAATTGACTCAATCTGCATATGAAGAATCCCTTATCAACAGTCAAATCAATGAGTTGAGTAAAGGGGAAAAGGCCAGAAACACTCCTAACAGATACAATCTCAGGTCAAAAAATAAAGAAGGGAATTTTGATAGCCAGGATCAGCCCCTCATAGCGAAAAATCCTATTAAAGTTGCAACAACCACTACTAAAGAAAAGAAAACTCAGAACACTTCACCAGCAGCCAAGGAACCTGTCTCCGAGGTAAGGGAAGCTCCTAAGTCCCTCTCCTCCTTTAGTTTTGAGCATGAGATTCAGAAGATTAGAATTCCTGTACCCCTATCTGAACTAGTGAAAAATGAAGATTTCAAAAGGTCCCTCTCCAAGCTGCTACAATCTGACCCCCCCAAGCCTTCCACGGACTCAATAAACCTACAAGATGAAAAGCTAGCAGTCACCCTAGGTCCCATGGTAGAAGATAGAGATGATTCATCCCCTCCTTTCTACACATCCCTGAACATACATGATAAAGTGTTGCATAATTGCCTCATGGATTCAGGGGCTTTCCATAACCTTATGCCCAAAATAGTCATGGAAGAATTGGGACTGGAAGTGACAAAGGCTTATCATGATTTGTACTCTTTTGATTCAAGGAGGGCGCAATGTCTTGGAGTCATCAAAGACTTGGTGGTATCTCTGTTTCAGCTGCCAATGAAGAGTGTGGTCATGGACATTGTAGTGGTCGACGTTCCTCCCAAGTTTGGCATGTTGTTGTCAAGATCTTAGATTCAAAAGCTTGGAGGAACATTACAGATGGATCTCACATATGCTTCTATTCCAGTCTTTGGAGGGGAACATAGGAGGTTGTACAGAGAATCCCAGCTAGCCTATATTGTCAGTGATGAAGCAAACCCCACCAATCATCCCATCTTTGCAATAGACACTGATTTGGGGTCTAGTTTATTGCAGATCACCGATGCTCCTGAAGCCCCTTTCCAAATCAGAAAGAAACCCTTATTTGATCATGGGACACCTCCTCCAAACACTCCCATTTGGAAAATGTTTTTCGACGGAGATTCTTCTAGCGAAGACACTGGCGCTGGAGTAGTTTTCATGTCACCTTCTCAAGAGACCATATCCCTATCATACAAGCTAGAATTTGAAACCACCAACAATGTGGCAGAGTATGAAGCTCTTGTTCTGGGTATGAGGGCCGCAAAAGAAACAGGAATAAGGGAGATTGCAGTGTTCGGAGATGCGGAATTGATAATCCAACAAGTAAGGAATGTCTATCAGGCCAAACATCCTTGGCTCAAAAGTTACAGGAACGAGGTATGGGACTTGATTGATAATTTCTTCTCAGCTTTCAACATTTCTTTTGTCCCAAGGGAAGATAATGTTGTGGCCGATTCTTTAGTTGTTTCAGCTAGCCTGTTCAAGATCCCTCTGTTATCTATGGTCAAATATGATGTTGAGATAAAATATAGGCCCTCTATACCAAACAATGTCAAGCATTGGAAGGCATTCGATGATAATCTTGAAATCGAAAAATTTCTCCAATCTGTTGATGAATTTTCTGCGTTGCACATTGATCAGGATCCTGACCTTGAAGGTGACCATTACCCTGAGGTGTTTTTAAATGAAATTGCTAATCACCAGATTATTCAACTACCTAGCAATCACATTCTAAGGGGACTAGTCCCTTTAGAAAGATTGTTTGATGGGAATGATGTGGCAGTAAAGGGTAGGGTTTCAGATGAAGATGCTGACACAGCTGAGTGCAACATTGGCACACAGGAGGAGCCTAAGTTTGTCAAGTTGTCGAGCAGTTTAACCAGAGAACAGAGGGCCGAATATATCAAGTTATTAAGAGAATTTCCTGATGTGTTTACATGGACCTATGAAGACCTCAAGACATATGACACATCCGTCATTGAACACAAGATCCCACTGAAGGAAGAGGCTAGGCCATTTAGGCAGAAGCTAAGACAGATAAATCCCATGCTACTGCCTGTCATAGAAAAAGAAGTGAAGAAGTTGTTAGATGCCCAAATCATTGTCCCCTTGAGATATTCTGAATGGGTGGCCAATTTGGTCCCGGTAAGGAAGAAAAGTGGCGAGATCAGGCTTTGCATCAACTTCAGGAATCTGAACAGAAGCTCAAGAAAGGACAACTACCCCCTACCTAAGATGGAACACATATTGCAGAGGGTAACTGGTGCATCCAGGATATCCATGATTAATGGATTTTTTGGCTATAATCAGATATCGGTCATGCCAGAGGACAGGGAAAAGACAACCTTCACCACTCCTTGGGGCACATTCATGTATGCCAAAATGTCGTTTGGACTTATGAATGCAGGAGTGACATTTCAGCGAGTTGTGGATATAGCCTTCATTGGGGAGAAAGACCAGTTTGTGGTGATCTATTTGGATGACATCACAATCTTCTCCAGGTCTGATAAAGAGCACTGCTATCACTTAAGGAAAGTTTTCTCGAAATGCCGTAGGTTTGGTCTTTCCCTAAATCCTAAGAAATATTTGTTTGCTATGAAGGAGGGAAAATTGTTAGGTCATATAGTATCAACAGAAGGAGTGAGGATTGATCCCAGCAGGGTAGAGTCAATTCAGACTCTGTCACTTCCCCCGTCTAGAAAGGAAGTTCAGGCCTTTTTAGGGAAGATTAACTTTCTGAGGAGGTTCATCTCAAATTTCGTTGAGATGGTGAAACACATCATAGCCATGATCAGGAAAGGAAAAGAAGTAAAATGGACCACTGAACCCAGGGAATCTTTTATCCAAATAAAAAGGGCATTGACTGAGGCACCTATGTTGATCAGTCCTGACTATTTCAAAGACTTCCTAGTTTTTTCTTTCGTTTCTTTTGATACAGTAGCAGCGGTCTTATTGCAAAAAAATGAGGAAGGGCAAGAGCAACCCATTGCCTTCTTCAGTAAAGCATTAAGAGATGCAGAAATCAGGTATGAGATCATGGAGAAGCAGGCCTATGCCTTGGTGAAAGCTCTCAAAGCTATTAGAGTCTATGTATTGCACTCAAAAGTGACTGCATACTTTCCTTCAGCCTCTGTGAAGGACATCCTTATACAACCTGACATAGATGGGAGAAGAGGTAAATGGATTGCCAAAATCCTGGAGTTTGATTTGGAGATTAATCCCACCAAGTTGATAAAGGGGCAGGGTTTAGCCAAGCTAGTGGCTGAATCCAATTGCAAATCCTTGGGGATTAGCTTCATCATTGCTTGCTCAGGAACTCAGCAAGTTGATTCGCCCAGCCAAAGTTCTCGGGATGACTTGCCACTAACAGAATGTGCCTGGTATCGAGACATCTTGTACTTTCTGCAAGAGTTGAGGCCCCCTGATGGAATGGGTAAAAGTAAGGCAAGGTATTTAAAACTCAAGGCAGTCAAATATTGCCTCATTGGCCAAGTCTTGCACTGGAGAGACCCTCTAGGGGTGTTGCTAAAGTGTTTGAACCCATAGGAATCCCAGAGGGTTATATTTGAATTCCATAACGGCCATTGTGGAGGACATTATTTTTGGAAGACCACAACTCACAAAATTCTCAGAGCTGGGTACTACTGGCCCATTTTATTTGCTGATGTCTACAGAGAAATCAGAGCCTGCATCAAATGCCAAAATTTCTCAGGAAAGCAGCAGCTTAGACCACTGCCACTGAAGCCTGTAGTGGGTTCAACACCTTTTCAACAGTGGGGGCTGGACTTCATCAGGGAAATCCATCCTCCCTCAAGCGGCCAACACAGATGGATCCTGACTGCAACAAACTATTTCACCAAGTGGATAGAAGTTGCCCCCACCAGAAGTGCATCACACAAAGTAATTATCAGCTTCCTAGAGGATATCATAGCCAGATTTGGCTATCCTAGCAGGATTGTCACTGACAATGCTGCTTCGTTCAAATATGAGCCTCTGATTAAGTTCTGTGAGCGGTTCCAGATCTCGCTAATTCACTCCACCCACTATTATCCTCAAGGAAATGGACTGGCAGAATCTTCCAATAAAAGCCTAATCAAGCTCATTAAAAGATTATTGGAAGACAATAAGAGGGCTTGGGATTCAAAGCTCAAATTTTCCCTATGGGCCAATCGAGTGACAACGAAGAAGTCCCCGGGCACCTTGCCTTTTCAGCTAGTTTACGGAATAGAGGTGGTTTTTCCCACTCAGCTCACCTTACCTGTAGCGAAGTTCTTTCAAGAATATGAAGGAGAGCCAGATCATATGGTCAGAAGGATTCATCAGATGGTGGAAGTACAACAGATCAGTGAACAGGTGATGGACACAGCTCATAGTCATCAGCAGAAGGTCAAACAGGATTTTGACAGGAAGGTCAGGAAGAAGGAGTTCGAGATCGAGGATTTGGTGCTTAAGTGGGATGCACCCAGACATGATAAGGGAAAACACAACAAGTTTGATGCCCTCTGGATCAGGCCCTTCAAAATCTCTGATATTTTCTTAAATAACACGTACATGTTGCAGGATTTGGAGGGTGAAGAGGTTTTTAACAGCCCAGTAAATGGGCATTTTCTTAAGAAATGTTTTGTTTGAGCCTCAGACGACTCTTGTTTGTAAATATTGTCCTATTGGTTCTTTGTTTATTTTTTATTTTATTTTTCAGCTTCGTAAATGACTCCATAGCCTAATAGCAAGGCACTAAAGCTGCAAAATGAGTTCTTAGAGCATTGCAGGGACGACTCTATCCCCCATGGAGCCTAATGTTAGCAACAATTCTTGTCTTGGGCGTAAGATTATCCAAGTCTGCAGGCTGCACGACAAGCGCCCAAGCGTAGCACAGAAAAATCTCATTTCTGGTTACCAATCAAGTGAGTGGGCGGAGTTACGTTGTCAATGGCCAAGATTCATCTATAGAGAAGATCGACGATCGGTGGGTAATCGTGGTTCGCAGAGTTGCACTAGGATTAGCGCAATGGATAGCACTTTTATATCACCAAAAGGATCTCAGCCGTCTATCCCGGAGGAGTACGTGGCACAAAATCGAGCTCTATCACCACTTCGCCCTTCGTGACTTCGAATCACAAGGAGCAACCTCCTCCCATCCCTGAGACGCGAAGTGTCGAAGGAATTTGGGTCTTGGGCCCACAATATTGTCGGAGCAATCTCAGTCGTCCATCGAAGGGGACACGTGGTGTGCGATTAGGCTCTATTTCCTTTTCACGTATCGTGACTTTGGAGCACCAGGAGCAACCTCCTCCCATCCCCGAGACGTGAAGTGTCGAAGGCGTCCGGGTCTTGGGCCCACAATATTGCCAGAGCAATCTCAGTCGTCCATCGAAGGGGACAAGTGGTGCACGATTAGGCTCTATCGCCTTTTCGCATCTCGCGACTTTGGAGGACGAGGATTAGCCTCCTCCCATCCCCGAGACGCGAAGTGCCGAAGGCGTCTGGGTCTTGGGCCCATAATATTGCCGAAGCAATCTCAGTCATCCATCGAAGGGGACACGTGGTGTGCGATTAGGCTCTATCGCCTTTTCACGTATCGTGACTTTGGAGGATGAGGATCAGCCTCCTCCCAGCTACGAGACGCGAAGTGCCGAAGGCGTTCGGGAGTTGGGCCCATGGTCTTGGAGCCCGGTCACAGAGGAACAGGCCTGGGGAAAGGGTGCTAGAGTGCACCGTATGATGAGATAGGTCCCAAAACGTCGACATCATCACAACCATCCATCCAAAGGGATGTGTGGCGCCCGATTAGGCCATGTCGACATTTCGCCTATCGCAACTTTGAGGAGCGAGAATCAGTTCCTTCCTATCCACGAATCCCGAAACGCCGAAAGAACCTTTGAGGATAAGCACAGGGTCACAGCCCGTGGTCACTTGGGGGCGTTAGAAAGAACTGCGCAAAGGGCCGAAGCGTCGGGTTTAGCTGCAGAAGGCATCACCATGTTCTCCAGAGGCCAGTTCGGCTCAACCTCAATCTTGGTCCTCACTAAAAATAAATGAAGGTGGATGGAGGTAGTTGAAACCTCGGCTCACTCATTAAATGCAAAGCATGGAGGTTTCGACAGGCAGTCTGCCTGAAATGGTCCTGTACGCTGGTTTTCTCCAAAGAAGTCACGTCGAGTTCTCATCTGACCAGAGGAGTCTGCACACACTATTTTAGCCTTTAATGTTTCAGCTACCTCCCCTGCAAAGGCCATGCAAAGTTAAGGTGACGTCTGACAAAGGACTTCAGGCCAAATTTGACTAAGGAGACGCCACACCTTGAAAGTCCAGAGACGCCTCCGCTGGGTGAAAGGGGAGGAGTATATGTAGGCATTTTTTCCATTTTTGTGGGGATCGATGGTTGAGCTAGACTCTCGATTGTAAAGTTTGATGAAGCACTGGTTTCTCTGGTTATGTATTGGCACTTGAGACTTCTTGCCTTATGAATGTCAGCCTCTTTCCATCTCTCTGTGTACACTGTCTTAAAACAACTCAGAATTGGAGGATCCAATTGAGTTGGGTTGTTATAGGATGATGTATGTTGGATAACTGTAATAGTTGTATTGTTTCTAATCAGTTATTGTATTTTCTCAACACTGAATGGCTTGGAATTGGAAGATCCAGCCAAGTCACCCTTCAGTTCCTCGAAACTCTAAACCAAGAGGATCTTGTATTCTGAGTTTTTCCTCTTCAAGCTGCTGAAAGGCCCGATGCCCAAAGCAGTCTTGCTCACTCATCTCACTAAGTCTTCCATCTGCTCATTTTATAATCAACTCACTGACGGAAGTTGGATCAAGACCTCCTTTGTTTTTCTACATACCAAGCCCGGTTTTCTGAGTTTGAGCGATATTTTATCAAGTCTCTATCCATCCGATCACCCCTTTAAAACAAATTGTGACATAAAATTGATGGGCATTGGGCTCTGCTCCTGCTGCAATCCAGGAGTGACTTCCAATGCCAACAAAAAGTAAAAGAGGAGACAATGGCAAGAGGAGAAGGAGAAATTTGATGTGTTTGGCATGAGGATTGCTAAATAGACCACTAAAGAAGGAACCCACCTTTATTTACAAAATAAAAGGCCTATATCTCTGGTTTTTGCAGAATCATACCTTTGTAGGACCATGACATCTACTATAATAGCCGCTAATACCGATACCCATTGTTGTCATTACATTAAGACTCATTAAATATTTTCAACTCAAGGTTATGAGTGCTTTATTGAGTTTATAAATCTCCATGTCATAGACATGAGATCCTATCTTTTAGAGAATGAATAATTACAAGGTGTGTATCTTTTAATTTTTTGTTTGTTTATGCACATGTTTTCTTTTCCCATGAGAACTAACCACTCACCTATTTTTCCACAAGCTATGAAGCTAACTATCCATCTTCCCACAAACTTTGAAGCTAACTAGACATCTGCAAGGAAGGGAAACATTAACTACGTAGGTAGTTTTCCCTTATTGGTTCCTTCACCTATCGGCCATTAAGTTTCCTTAAATCAAATGCCAATATTTCTTGAGGATTCACATTAGGGTGGTAAAGTGAATAGAGTGGTTGTACGGTGAAACGAGTTGTTGTGAAAACACTTGGTGATTGGTGGTAGTTGGTATCTTGCATGAAGAAAAGTAGGTGTCCCTAGTTTATGCTAGGTGGAGATGAAGCAAAGACAGTGCATATGCGGTGTACTCTAAGATGGTTCGAAAAACTTAGAATATGACATCCTAACATAAAATGTTGAAAAACTAATGCTAACTCGTAGATAACATTAGTTCATCTCTAAAGACTATATCGGAAATATTCAGTTTAGATATAACCAAAAATTAAAATGGTCTCAATATGAGGCCAAATAAGACCTCAAATTCTCTAATTGATAAACAAAATGTGTTGTTAACATTTCATATGCGAGGAAAAAGTGTTTCTGGAAACATCGATCTAAAGCTTTAAGCTATGGAGCAATAAATACATAGAGGTGTGTGCAAATTCAATGAAAAATGACAAGCGCATTACTAATAGTCGTAGGCGGCAGGGACTAATAAGGTATTTATATTGCTATAGTCTAAACATTCTACATTTTGGCTCTTTTTCGGTTATATTAGCCCCATGGATTTTTCGGAATGCTAAGTCCATTTATGCATTTAGAAATAAAATTTAAACTACAAAAACTTGCAATTTCTCCAAGAGTTATATCATCGTATTCCAGCAAAAATGCCAAAACATAGAACGATTAGACAAAATCATTTATATTATTCTCCACACATATGACTAGTCAGGAGTAGTCCCCAGGAAAATTATGTTTGTGTAACCAACTACCCCTCTCTACACAATTCCCCCTCTTATTGATCGCACAAGTAAATATCACATAATTCTACAGCCATGCACTACCTCCAGTGACTAGTCCTTCTATCAGTCCACTTTAATGACTTCCCCCTTCTTGAGACGAACTAGTCATCATAGGGAGGCACACAGATTGAAACTAGACCACTCAATTCAAAAAAAATGAATTAATGATAAGATTACCATTGTTCCTTTTTCGATTAGAATCCATGGTAAACTTCTCTTGTCCAAACATCAATAGGATGGAGGTAGTCACTTGGGAATTGAGAGAGGGATCTAACCCCTTGTTGACGCCCAAAAAGCGCAACATAGGGTACCTTCTTGCAAATGGTTGCAAACGCCTTATTATTTAATTATATTTAATAACATACTAATAGGTGGGACCCCTTGTGTAACTTGTGTGGCTATGACAAAGAGACAAGACTTATTCTTTACGTGCTTATGAGTTGGCTAAGATGAGCTCTATAGTTTATTTGCGTTTAAAGTCTTTGTCGAAATAATTAATCAAATGATGTTATGGGCAATATGATTTAAAAGGGAATGTTGTTGTTTTTATATAGCACTCACAAGTATTATTATGTTACATGTGTTTTGAGGAAGGACCTAAACTCCATGTTTAAGTTATATGTGTGATGTGGTGATTTCATGCTACAAGGATTACACGCATTGTTTGAAGTGGAAGTAAGGTTGAAACATGGTATCCCTAGAAAGTATTTGATATATGTCACATTGGAGTTTTTAGACAGGGGTTGGCACATTTGTTAAGTTGGAGACTTAGGGAAATGGTGGTGTATTCGAGTTGCATTAAATCTATTTGGAGTTAGTGGTTGACGTGTTGTATGTTAGCTTGCTCGTACTGGCTATCAGGGATGATTTTAGGGGCTAGATTTCGCTCATGGGCTATTTTTCTAAGGTTTTTTCGAAAAAAAGATTTGTTATTCTAAAAATTATTCGCCCAAATTCTATAGGATAAAATTATTTTACCTTAAAAATCACCAAAAATTTATACAAACTATATAAAATCCTTAGAAATTTGAATTTTTTTACAAAAATATCGCCAAACATTTTATAGTTGGCATATAAAGAATTAGTAAGATTCGCCAAGGTTTCTACATTTTAAAATAAATTTCCATCCTTAAAATCATCCTTGTTAGCTATGGATGAATGTAGATATGATGTGCAGTAAATGCATGTCGCTCTAACCCTCCTCGAGCCTGCCACCCTAGTCATTTTGAATTTTCTCTTGTCAGTTGTTGTTGCTCCGCTTTGTTCGACTGTGGAAGAGGTATACAAGTTTGGTTGTTTCTCCTTAGAAATTTTTACACATGTATGGGTTTCTTACTTCTCCATCCATGAATATTTCGCTCTTCTCTTTAATGAAGTCAAAAGTTGGCTCTTGAAGTTTGCTCATTATCTGTGCATTTCCAAAGTTATAATGTATGGAGTTTTTTACTGTGTATGGATTGGTGGTTAAGTGTTGGTCTCTATGGCGTTATATTTGAACCATGAGCATTGAAAATTTGTGTGGATGTTCTTCTTGTATATGGTATTCGTGCTTTACTTGTGGGAAAGAATACAATTGGGACTCTCGGGCCTGTCTTGCCTCTGGTTTTTTGTTTTGGGTTTCTTTCCTAAGTGTATCACTGCTCCTTACCTATGGGTTATATGGACACTCAGCCTGTCATTTAAGTGGTTAGTCTTCATTTCCATTGTGTCTGTGTCCTTGTAATAACTCCGTGAATATAAATGTGAAGTTTTTTAGAGGTATTAAGCTTCTCGTGCTCCTTTTGGATAAGCCCTCAATTTGGTCAGCTCGTCCCCCTCACCACATTACTCTTCACTGTTATGTATTGAACCTTGTGTATTGAAAATTATTGTGGAGGTGTCCAACCCAAAATTTGATAAAGGCACTGTTCGTGCTCATTTTTGGTCATGGGTTTAGTGGATTATTTGTTGTGAAAAAATGGAAATAATCTTAAGCCCACTCATTTGTTTGGTAATACAGTCTGTCCTGTGGAGATATTCGGGTAATGATAGCATTGCAAAATCATTTTTTAAGGGATATGACCTACTGTGCGTTCGATTTTGTACGAATGGAATACCTCTGTGGATGAATTATATATGTGTTGAATGAGTTTTGTGAACTAGAGTCAAAGGGATTTTAGGAGTGTTGTTATATGAAGTTCCAATTTTGAATTATGTTATATAAAGGGATCCCTTTTTTGGCCATTTCGTGGAACCCTGTAGTGATTTTAATGTACTGGTGTTGATATCGGGAACCACAGTCTATCCATTCCTCGACTATTGGTTGTGTGTTATTTTGATTATTGTGGCGTTGTGTCTGCTCGACCTTTTTACGCGCAAGTTATGTTACTATTGTTGAATGTTTATTAAACAAAATATTATGAAATGATTCCTATGAAATGCAAATTCTAGATGCAAACAAACAGCCTGGAAGTGAAATATCAGTTCTGGAATTTTGGAAATAGAGTGTTGAATTTCAATTTTGAAACATTAAAAAAGTTTAAATTTTGATGTTGGAAATGACATTGTTTGATATATTAATAGAACAATATCCATGGGAGTCCTTTCCATTATACCATTTTATGCAAAATACAATACCCTCATTATCCCAATTTCATTTTTCACTCCTTGTTCTGTTGTTACTCAGTTTTAAAGAAAAGTCTGTATGGAAAAGAAAAGGGTGATGTGGAAGTTAAGTGATAATTGGTATTTTGGGAGCTGGTTGTATACACAATTCGATTGTCTTATTGATTTCTTGAACAGTATTCATAAATATTTCCCTCTCCATGATATCACTTTACGATAAATACAAACCCTCCATACTCCCAATGACCCTATCAATTCCCTGTTCGTGTGGCAATTAAGAATTTTTTTTTTATGGATGGATTGCATGCGTCATGTAGTAAATAATAGAGCCAACTCTTGATTTATTTAAGTAGATTTTCTTGTATGGGTTATTAAGAACTTTTCATGACTGGTTAAATATTGCTACAAGATGAGTTTTTTCAGCAGGGGTAGTAATGGCCGAAATAATATAGGAAGAGGTAACTGGCAGCGAGGCCATAGAAGGCCTCAGTTTTCTATTCACTTCGATGTTGATACACAAGAGTTAAACCAGTTGTTTCAAGCTAGATTTTTCAATTTGGTTGGCCATGGTATATTTCATACCCAACCTGATAGACCCCCATTTCAACCTCCTCGGAATTTTCTCGGGATTCATGTTCCTCCACATATGTCAATGCAACCCGAAGTTCCCTCTAATGATGGCTGGAAAGAAATTTTCCACCAGCCTATCTCCCACCACTGTGGTTGGCCCACTGTTTCATTACCTTTACCACCACCGGTTAATCCCAATGCTCAAATTTCTCTTGATGTTTCATCATTACAGTCCTCGCACGCCAGCAAAAGATTAAAAACTGATATCCCACAACTTGTGCAAAACAAAGGAAAAGTAACAACCTACCCTTCTAGTCCATCCATAGAGTCTTCTAATTTTGTGTCTTCACGTCTCCACCTAAAAGATGTCTTCTCCCATGTGATCAACACCATACAGCCTCGGGGGTCTAACCAACTAGAGGCTACCCTAGAAAAGTCAAGAGGATACAGCAGTGAGAAAAGGAAATATGCCTCGCAAAGTAACAAATATGGATTTTAAATGTTTTTTTTTTTATGATATTCAACGATGAAGACAATGTTTAATAATTTTCAACATATTTTGGACAACAAGCTTTATTTTGGATATTTTTGTGGATAAGATGGATATATTGTTTTCTTGAGATATGTCCTTAGATTTTGTTGATATTTAAATATTCGATCTAAATGATATCCATGGGTGCTACAAGGGTGGTATATGATCCAAATGATAAATTTTGTATTTTATATTTGATGACTGGTAAGAGAATGATGGGAGTCACAAGGGGTCCCACCTATTTAGTAATTATTAACTAGACTCTTATTTATATATTATTATTAATTATTTTTCCCCAAACTAATTAGTTAAGTTAATCTCACTTAACTAAAGAAAGTAATTGAACTACCTCAACTTATTGAGAAAGAATAAAGGTTCAATGAGAAGAAGAGATAAGGGGAGACCAGAAGGAGATAGACAACTTAATTAGTGAGATAGCTTTAGTTTTCATTCATTTCTGAGTTTACTTGAAAGCCTAATCCTCTTGATGAAAATAAGGTCTTATTGAAGGCAGCAGGATTCAAAACTGAATCATACATTTCAACAACTTGTTTTAAAGGTGTTTGATTCACCCTTGATAGTCTTTGTATTCTTGTCTGTTTGTGAATTAATTTTCATGGCTGATAAAGAATATCTTGCAGATTCAAATGGCAACATTTTGTGGCAAGTTGATCCAGATCATTAGTTTCGGTTTTATTTTAATGTCGGAGTCTTTTTGTATGGTACCCATCGAAGACTTCTAAATCTGACTTTGGTCCATACCCTCACAGGGGTTTGTAAAGAGAAATATAGTTTTTGTATCTCAGAATGAAATAAAATCAGATTATTGTTCTATCTCATACATATCTTTTTATGACTTGGTTCTTCCTTTCGTTTTTGTCTCCATGTTTACTTTATTGTAAAAGTTGTATACATTCTTGTATCTTTGTTTAAATTTTATTTTTACATTGCAACATATACAAATCATAAAATCAACCTTAATCCTTGTAATTAATNATGACTTGGTTCTTCCTTTCGTTTTTGTCTCCATGTTTACTTTATTGTAAAAGTTGTATACATTCTTGTATCTTTGTTTAAATTTTATTTTTACATTGCAACATATACAAATCATAAAATCAACCTTAATCCTTGTAATTAATACTTGTGGATTGAGTGAATGTTTTGAGGCTATAAACCTGGGGTGACATTCCCAACTATCTTGTCCTAGCCAAGCAAGATCTGAAAATGATTGAGTAGGGTGTTCCATACATTTTCCTCAACACCCCTCTAGTCAACACTTTGCATCTAGAAATGAAAATTTCCTACCTAATCTATTCAAGAGAGGGAAAAACACAACCCAATTCAAGAACCAGAGAGAATTCAAGAAATAAATCACCACAGATATTTGGGCATAATGAAATTACTATTCACGTCTCTTGTAGGAATGCATTGACTCAAAATACATAGAAGAGGGAGTCCAGGTCCATTCCCACATAATTAAAATTGGGTTTTACTAAGATGTGTTTGTTGTTAAATTGTGACAACAAATTAAAATAAATTGTAAATACTAAAATTTACCTATGTAAATATTTAGTGGTGTTGGTTTACAACACTGGTGGAAGTTTATATAATGGATGGTAGTTCTTGTAACTATGTAAATGGATCCAAGATAGATATAAATCTATGAAGCTCGAGAAATGTATTAGGGGCTAGGGGGAAAGCCTAATTTTAATCCTATATTGAATCATAGAGACACTGATACCTTACCTCGTGGATGTTTCCTTGACACTTTTTCATGGTTTTACCATGAGAGACGTAAATCTTGTGGGTTATCAGAGTGATTTTTTTGTCTCTATCGTCATATTTCTTGCATTTAATTATTGTTTCAGGTTGTAAATCCCAACAATTGGTATCAGAGCGAAGGTGGATAAAATTCAAGTTGGTGAAGGAAGGGCTGAGTCTGTTTGTGACATAGAGCATTGGTCAAGCAGTGAGGAGGAGTGATAAACAAAACCCTGTCTGCCATTTGAGTCTGAAGGTACCCGAGAAGAAATTGAGGAGAAATACATGAAAGAGAGTCCATCTAGTTATTGGTTCATTGCATGTGCAACAAATTTATTTTTTTGGTCGTTTCGTGCTCTAAGACAAGTACTAGAGATAGTCTCATGTTTGACATGCATATAGGAACAGAAGTATGGAAATTCCCAAGCGTAAAACGTGTTGCTTGCTGCTAAGGAGAAAGGAAGCAGAGTTGTCCCACGTGATAGTTCAAAAGTTTGTGAAGGGAACCAAGGTCACATCTGTCATAATATTTGAAGGAGTCGAGTCGAAGCCAAGTAGAGGAAGGCCGTAAGGTGAAGACTGTGGAGGTACATTTGACCTGTTCACGTGCAAGAAAAGAGGTGTTGCCCCATCTGTATGTAAGGCACCAACTAAGTTTCATGTTTTTTGGTGAAAGAGATGTTGGTTTGAGGTCAATTGGAAACCAACGGTTTTGTAAACCTTCCTGAAAGAAATCACCTCAAATTTGAGGTTGAGTGGAGACCAATCGTTGTGGAAGAACAACTTGTGGAGGTACCGATTATTTTCTTTGGGTTCATAATTTAAAAAAACAAAAGCCCTCCAAGATATATATATATATATATACACACATAAAGAGTATTTCCTTCTTTATGGTCAAAGCATGTGGTTTTTAGGGTCCATGTCTTTTGGGTAGCCCATGGTTTTGTGTCCATGGATTGCACGTAATGAAGCCTATAAAAGGCTTAGTGAAATCCATTGTAAATGGGCTTGGAGGTAAGCAATGAAGGATTACTTGGCTAGCTTGATCAGATTGGGTCAAGGGAATGTTCATCTCAAGGTGGAGCATTAAGATGCCATCGTAAGGTACCTAGAGGTGAGCAACAAAGGTTCACTTGGGCTTGGCCGAATTTGGTCAAGGTTTTGAATGCAAAGTTCGAGGTGGAGCATAAGTTGTCCAGGTTAGAAAGGTGGGTCTATAGAAATGTTGATGGGATTTGTAGTGAAATGAACATCGACAAGTCAATCAAGTGTTTGAGAATATATAATGGAGGCAGGTTCATATTCGTGGAATTTCAAGTAAGTCAGGATTGAAGCAAGAGTTGTGGGAAGAAGTGGTTGTGTTATCTTGTAAATCGATCACCATCGGTTGTAAAAGATTGGAAGATCCTAGAAGAGGTATGAACATGACATCTAGTGATTACTCAAATATGAAATTATTTGGTTGTGATGCTTATGTTTTTTATCAACATTCTAAGTAGGACCTAGATCAAACAAGTAGATCTTTGTTGGTTATAGTGATGGTGTTAAGGGATGCAGATTGTGGGATTCTATTTCTCGTTGAATCATCATGGAGAGAGATGCAATGTTTGATGAATGTCCTTTTATAAAATCAAACATAGTAAAATATGAAAGGTACAAAGCATGAATGATAGCAAAAGGGTATTTTGAAATTATTAATTTCCATGAAATTTTCTCACCAGTTGTTAAGCTTGATTCTATTCATGTTGTGTTAGCATTAGTTGTGTTACATGATATTTAGTTAGTGCACCTAGATGTTAAAACTATTTTACATGGAGTTTTGGATAAGGAGATGCATATGGAACAACCAGAAAGGTTAGTTCAAGATCGCAACAAAAGATTTTTTTGCAAACTCAGGGAAGTCTGTATGGGCTAAAGCATTCCAAGAAAATGGTACAAGAAGTTGATTCATTCATGGTAAGCCAAATTTTACAAGAAGTGAGTATAACTATTGTGTTTATGGTATATTGTTTATCTTGGTATCATGTGTTATGCTTGTTGTAAGCACAAGAATGTTTGAGATTAGCAGGTTGGCTCAGTTGGTTAAGACATATGAAATGAAGGATCTAGGAGTAGCGAAACAAATCTTGGGCATGGAAATATACAGAGACATGAAATATGGTAGGATTTGGTTATCACAATAGAAGTATGTGGTGAATATACTTAATAAATTCGTTATGAATAATGTGAAACTGGTAAATATCCTTTTGGCTTTCCATTGTAAGCTTTCTTTAGGTTTATGTCTTAGTAATTAAGAAGAAAAGGGCTATATGTCTCTTGTATCGTATACTAGTAGGAAGTTTGTTGTATGCGATGAAATGGTCAGTATTTCACATGCAATTGGTGTTGTCAGTAGACATATGAAAAAACCTAGTGAAGAACATGGAAATGGGTGTTGATGATTGCAATGAGAATGTTCAAGTATTTCACATGCAGTTGGTGTTGTCAGTAGACACATGGAAAAACCAAGTGAAGAGCATGGAAACGGGTGCTTCAATATCTTAGAAGCACAGAAGCACAAGTATCACCTACAATGGTTGCAATGATTTAGTTTGTGATTATGATTCAGGAGATTTGGACAAGAGGAGACCTACTCAGGTTATTTCTTCCAAGAATGCAAGGATCTATTGGGTAAGTTTGGACAAGTACAAGATAAGATGTTATGTGGCGGTCGAAGCGTTGTGCATTTGACTAGCGGTCCAACATATCAAAATAGGAAAATGCATCATTTTGTAAGACATGTTACTGATGGAGGAAGAATGGTGCATACCAGAATAAATTGTGAAGACATGTTCACGTAACTAGTATTGTTAGAGAAGTTGTAGAGATGCGATGGTGTTTGGCTTCTCTTGGCTTGCAAAAGAGGTGATGAATGAGCTTGGGCAAGGTATCAAGTAAATTGTTGTCAAGGCGGAGATTGTTAAATTGTTACAACAAATTAAAAGAAATTGTAAATACTAAAATTTACCTATGTAAATATTTAGTGGTATTGGTTTACAAAACCAGTGGAAGTTTATATAACGGGTGGTAGTTCTTGTAGCTATGTAAACGGTTCCAAAATAGATATAAATTTATAAAGTCCGATAAATGTATTGGGGGATAGGGGGTAAGCCCAATTGTAAGACTTTATTGAATAAGAGACATCGATACCTTGCCTCGTGGATGTTTCCTTGACACATTGTCAGGGTTTTACCACAAGAGATGTAAATCTCGTATGTTATTTGAGTGATTGTTTTGTCTCTATTGTCATATTTCTTGCATTTAATTATTGTTTCAGGCTCTAAATCCCAACATTTGTTGGGAATGATATTACCAATATGTTTGCAAAATGTGCGATTTTAACATATGCATGGTACATATTTCACGCAATATCTGAACAAGATGTGATTTCTTGGAATGAAATGCTTACAAGTTATGCATAGAGTGAGTAGTGTAAGGACACTTTGTTTTTCTCAGAAAATGCAATGGGCAAGAAGAAATCCCAACAGATTAAATTTCTTGTATTTAGCTTATAAACTATGGATCA
>ML787544.1:354822-399179 GCA_009831015.1 Picea engelmannii | reverse complement strand
TGGCAGATCTGGTTTCTAAAGTTGTGCAGCCCGGACCAGAGAAGTCTAGAAGAGCGCTATTAAAGTAGAAAAGAGACGCGATATTGTTGGTCAAAGGCGACCCCTCCTCCTGGTAGAAGATCGCTTGTCCTAGGCATCGATCACTTGTTTCCAAAATTCAGTCTTCCTCGAGCTATTTCTGCTGAGACTCATCCGCTTGCGTTTTCCCGCGGCGAGAGCGTCCACGATATTACATGGCACAGAGAACACGAGTTGGCACACTATATGCCACAATAGCGCAACGAAAGAACAATAGAGATCGCTGCCTTAAATTGTCAGAACCCTCGATTTCATTCAGCGAAAATCGTAGGTTAAGTGCCCAAGCACATGATTGCGCACTCGAGGAGTGAGCTTGCATTGGCCCGAGAGGTTCAAAATCGTCTTCAGCGATCCACAAAAGATCTTCAACGATCCGTTCAAAAATGAGGCAGACTGTACGAACCTTCTGAATGCCATTGTTGAATCCATAAGAATGGAACCTGCGCATCTGCAGTTAAGCGCCCGGTGAAGCAAACCCCGTGGAGAAAAGGGGGAATGGCAGTTGGAAAGTGAAGAGTGCCACCAGATTGAGCACTGACCACATCTCAGTTGAAGGTGTTGATTTGAAACTAGAAGCGTAAGATTCTTCACAGAGTGGAGAGCAGCCCAAGCCGATGGGAGCAAGGAGGCGATAAGCCAGACATAGATTTGACAGAGATTGTTGGTGTTGTACATAGAGGTGGAGATCAAAGAAAAGCTATTCGGTTTTCCTACTGTTGTTTCAGTTTGTTGGTTTGCCATGGTTATTGTTAATTTCTTTAGTATTTGAATGTTTATGAAGTGGGTTTGCTTCTAGAGAGTTGCTTCGATAGTCATGGTAAAATTGGCAACATGAGTGATAATGATGAATTTTAAAAATGTAATGGGCTTATGGGAATTTAGTGAAGCATATAGATTGCTTGTTGTACTCGAGTAAAATGTCGAAATATTATTGTAAGAGTTGCATGATCGGTTGTACCCGACATCCCAGAAGTTCTTGGTCCAAGTTGTAAGCCTTGTCATAGGCAAGCAATATTCCCCATATGTTTAGTAAGCCCTGATTGAGTTAGGCCTACATAGATTAGTAATCATGTAGCGCGTATCTGGCTTGTGCATAGAGCGGATGTCACATCAAGTTGTGGAAGGAACCACTAGTGTAGGTACGAGGGTGGTAGACGTACTCGTATATAAGCTTGATGGAGAATCAAAGAAATTGAATCTTCGATTAAGAGGGGGAAATGTCAAAGTGAGGGACCAAAGTATGTTTAGTGTTTGATGAACCATGTAGGTGAAATGCATTCTTATAGAACTAGCGAGTACATCAGATGACACCCATGTATCTCAATGGATGGATTATTTTTTATATGGACATCAATGACTAATGTGCAGGTACAAAAGGAAGAAAAGAAAGTTCAAGGGTGAAGCTCATATCAAAGAAAGCCCAAGCAAGTGTGTGATCTGTAAATCAATTTCCCCATCATGGAGGTTTGTGGTCATCATAAACCATTTGAGCATTGTAAGTGTTGATGTATGTACAACTTAGATTAAGGGGGGGTGTTAGAGATAATCTCAGTTTTCCACCTACCTGTCAAGTTGTTTGCCAACTCACGGAGTTTAGTGGAGTTAGACTCCAGTTCACAATGAGTTCAGTTTTAGTTAAGAGCACTGAGTCATACATTTGTTCGATCCTTGTTGTACTTTGTGTAACATGTTTAATACTTAGACGGGTATTAAAACTCCAATTGATTCATGCATTCTTGTGTTGCATTTTGTTCTACCTTTCTCTCCAAACATTGTCAAACCAAAGCTTTGGTTAGGAATGCATTGGCTGCAAATCCACTTCCTTTGTTGTCTACAATGCAATCTCGTATCGTCCTTCTAGCTACGAGGTAGCTAGAGAATCCATCTACCTTAAAATAAACAATTAGTATAATGTTGATTAATGCTTTTGTCAACCTTGGCACTATGAAGGAGAAAATGTTGTATTCTAGAATTCCCTCTTTGCGTCCTCTACCTTGAACCAAGTAGCCTTCCAGGGATTCTGAAGCCATGAATCTCACTCCTATTCCTTTTGCATCGTTAGATCTGAATGATCTTATCAATAGTTGTGTCCAATCATCAATATTGGAACCATTCATTGGAATGGAAATGCAAATAGGGTCCCTTGCATGAATGGATCCGGCACCGATAATATCCACTAGAATTTTACTTACTACATGGGGTTTTGCAGGGGATTTCACAATGGAGTTAACCTCTATCAATTCCTCTTCTTTAGTATACAACAAGCCATCGTTGCACCCATGGAAGCTAATGCAGAGGTAACTGGGATGCAACACACACAATTATTGTTGAAGTTTTACTTATACAACTAGCAATTATGATTCTTCTTTCATTATTACAATCATTTAGCACATTAGCTGCATAAATAAGATCATTGAAAGAAAGACAATCATAGAAACAATAGAGACACACAAATTATCTTGGGAAACTCTCATGGGGGAGAAACCTAGCAAAAATTCATCAATATAGATAGACCAAAGATTGAATAGAGGATCCTCCTCTACTCCTTCACTAGGAAGAGTAGCGCACCACTTAACCAAGAAATACCAAGACACAGACCAAGAACCCTCCTTGACATCACACTTAGCTGCAGTAGTAGTTCCTCCAAGACTTGCACACTTCTTCATAGCCGCAGAGCTAGTGTGGTGAGTGTGTGCAAATGAGGCAATGGCCTCTCTTATAAATAGTGGTCTGGCAAGCCTATAATTAGGTCTGGGCCAACCTATCACTTTACCCTCTTAATTTACAATTAATTGTCAAGGCACAATAGCGTTGACTTTTACTAAGGCACAATAGGGCCTAATTAAATATAATAAAATAATATTATTCAACTCTCTCTCAGGTAGAATATTCTTTGAAGTTACAATATTTCAACACTCCCCATTAACAAGAAGGGTATTCTACTGACAACATCAATAACAATTGACTGGAATCAATACATCATCAATAGGAGGGGACATCATCATCAACATCGGGAACATTGTCGATCATATCTATAGATCATCAAAAGTTTTTCTCATCATCAATATCATCGTCATTTGAAGAATGGAGTTGGAGTAACATCATCATCAACAACAACAACATGGAGTTGGAGTAACATCATCATCATGAGCAACATGAGGTTGGAACATCAACATCAATAGCACGAAGCTGGAACAACAATATCAAAAACACAAAGCTGAAACATCAACTTCAACAACACAAAGTTGGAACATCAACATCAACAAGAAGAAGCTGGAACATCAACATCAATGTGTGGCAATAGAATGAGGCAGGTGCATCAACAACAACATTTGTGGTACTCTGAAAGACTATCCTTACCGTACCTTCGGAACCTGCCCATGAATCATAAGATTCCCTAGGATATAGAATCCTAACTGAGATACCATGTGGTACTCTGACAGACCGTCCTTACTGGACCTTCGAGATTTGCCCAGGAATCATAATATAAAATCCCAATTGAGCTACCACTACTGACCACAGCTGACATATACATGCACAGGTACTCTGACAGACCGTTCTTACCAGACCTTCGAGATCTGCTCAGGGATGATCAGTCCCCTAGGATATAAAATCCTAACTGAGCTACCCGTTGTTGGTCAGGATACGATAATATCATCAACATCACTCCCCCTTTCGAGGAAGGTCCTTTCGGACTACACCAAGCTTGTCTCGGAAGTACTCAAACTTTACACAAGACATAGGCTTAGTCAACACATTTGCAATCTGCTCATCGGTGCCAACATATTGTAGCTTTGCAACTCCCTTCTGCACCACGTCACAAATGTAGTGATACAAGATCTCTACGTTCTTTTTCTTATCATGGAACACTAGGCTCTCTGTGATCTTTATGCAACTCTGGTTATCACATAGAAATCATGGTAGATTCCATCTCCCGATTGAATAGACTTGTCAACAACTTCCGAATCCACATGGCTTCACAACTGGTGGAGCATGCTACAATGTACTCCGCTTAGGTCGTTCTGAGAGAAATATTGGATTACTTCCTGCTTTTCCATGAAGTCATGGCTGACCCCAAACTGAAACAATATCCTGAACTGATTTTTATGTCTGAAGCACTTCCACCCCAATCTAAATCAGTATAGCCATACAATATGAAGTCACAATCTCCAGTATAACAGAGACCATAATCCAACATACCCCTAAGGTATCTCATCACATGCTTTGTAGCTACAAGGTGAACACGTCCGGGCTCCACCAGATACTAAATCAAGGTGTTCACAAAAAAGAATATATCTGGCCTAGTATTCGTCAGAAACATCAACAAACCAATAATCTATGTGTATAAAGTAGCATCAACTAACTCTGACGAAGTATCAACTAGGAGCTTCAAATTCATCTCTATGGGTGTGGCCATGGATTTACATTCAAACATGTCAAACGTCTTCAGTGTTTCAATTACATACTTCCCTTGGTTAAGGAAGATCTTCTTTGGGCTCTGCCAAACTTCAAGACCCAAGAAATAATGCATCAGGCCTAAGTCTTTCATCTCAAATTCTGTAGTGAGCTTCCTTTTGCAATTTGTTATGAGATTTTCTTCATCTGTCAAGAATAATTCATCCACATATAGCAGCAATATAACTGGTCCATCATTCTCAATCTTGAAGTAAAGGTTGGGATCAACTTTACTCTTGGTAAATCCCAAGCTCATCAAAAAAATATCAATCCTGCCATACCAAGATATTGGAGCTTGCTTCAACTTGCTCAGTTGCAACTTAATCTGCATAATCATGTGCTAGCACTATGTGCTTTCTGCAAAGCACTATTTGTCTCACTTCCTGAGATTATGTCCTCTACTCTCTCTGCAATTGTTCCTTTGGGACTGGGACTCTACACCTGCAGTTGTTCTGAAGATGAGAATGACTGCTCCATTCTCACTGTGGTTGCTTAACTCTAAGAGTAACTCCTCTACTCTATCATGGCAACAATTTCATCAGAAACTGAGAGTGGCTTAATAAATGATACAGAAAGTAGCTCTTCTTCTTTCATGAAGGAACCTCTATCTATTATAGTCATGTCTCCATGGCCCGACTCATGTACTGCGCCAAATGACATTGGAGATAACTCAATCTCAAATACAAGAATTGTCATACCTTCTCCCTCTAAATATCATACTATGTCGACTTATTTTAATGAATCATGGTTGTTCTATATATACTTCTTCTGATTAATGGAGTAAGTTTCTCATCATAGTCTTCTCCCTGTTGCTCCTCCTTACTGGATCGTGAGGGTTAAATCCCCCTGAACTCTAGCTCCTTTTGAGTTGGGACTTGGTGGGGCCGCTTGCCTCACCACTGATGGAACCATCTGCTTCTCATGATATTGTTCGTTAATGCTATATGGATTTTCATCCTACAAAGTGACACATGACCATATTGATCTCTTCTTGGTTACTGCAATGGTTATAGGTAGGCCCTTCTAGCTCTATGAACTTTTCCTACTCCCTTTGAGCCTTGATTTCTTCCGAGTCTACAAAAACTTCATAGTCTCTGCTGGATATACTTCATGTTGAATGCCAAGTCTTAATATGAAAAGCTGAGTCAGACTTCAAATGAATTCTACTTCTGTCAAGGTGGCTTCATTATACATTGACCAGGTCTACTGTGAGTTCTATTCTAATGTTCGGTCATCTTTGGAGGCTTCTTCTCCTTACAATCAATCTCCATATGAGATACTATGTATCTCAAAAGTAGCTTCTTCTTCATCTTCTTGGTACATGAATGTATACGATCATGTATACAACTTGGATAGTCTGCTCCATGTCTCATCTAATATGTTTCCTCCTACAACCGTCACTATATGTTCCTCAGGGTTATCACTTATGACCTGCCCAGAACAAGAACAAGAAGGGAGAAACAACAGACAAGAATAATACTCTTTATAATAATAATAAAAAAATAGCAAGAACAATCGTCATAGTATCTCCTTTAGAGATATCACTTGTGATCTTCCTGAAACAAGGGTAAAAAGTAAGAAATACAGTAATAAGGAATGAGAGAAACACTCTTCTAGTGTTGTGATCAATCACTCCTACATGGTAGCCTGGAACCTCTAGTCTTGTCGTCAAGAATGAGTGTGTTTCTTTTCTTTCGAGTCTCCTTCACTCAATATGACAAGTATTTTCTTCAACCTATCCTTTGTACTGAGACAATATGCTATCTTGACAGAAATCTGAGTTAGGGAATAAAATCTATAATCTCAACTTTAATCAATCTAATACTTTGAATTTAATTTTCACCAATTGTTAGTATGATGACTTCAATAGATCAAAATGCAACCTGGATATTCATAAGATTACAATAATGACATAACAAGTAGAGGAATATCAAAGTAATCAAACCCGTGGTGCATAGTTCCTATGAATGTGTTGGATCTGAGATCCTTCTGGATCTACGATTGTTGTTTAGACAAAAGATCCTTTCTCTTGCAAATATCCTTTAGAATAATAATACAGTTTGAACATATGTAAGTACATACCTCTGTCAGTAACGGTAGGTAGTGGCATCACCCGGTAGAAGTGACAAGCAATAATGAACCTTTAAACCTTCAAAGTTGCTTCAACTTGTAACTTAAAGTTAACTGGATATTTTCTAGGGTAAGGCTCACTAGGAAAATAAAAATCATTCCCAACACTTCACAAAAACTTTCACTACAACTGGTACTGCAACTGGTGTTGCAACTGGCATGAAGGAACTGGCACGAAGGAACTGGCATTGCAACTGCAAATGATACTATAATTGCAACTAACACTGCAACTCCAACTTAGGGTTTTATGAGGAAACCCTAATTTTTCAAACTTCAAATTTTAGGATTTTGATCCAGGGACTAGATGTGTCCTCCTAGGGTGAACTCCTAGATGTGGTTACTTCCCCCAATGTCCTCCTTAAATAGGGAAAATGTCACACTTAAGGTTTATACATAAACCCTAATTCTGCAGCAACTCTAATACTGAAAACTCGATTGTGAGTTGGTCTCTTTCAGGCCTGCTCTGATTCCATGTTGAAGTTTTACTTATACAACTTTTAATTATTATTCTTCTTTCATTATTACAATCATTTATCACATTAGCTGCATAAATAAGATCACGGAAAGAGAGACAATCACAGAAGCAATAGAGACACATAGATTATCCTAGGAAATCCTCATGGGGGATAAAACCTAGCAAAACTTCCGGGATATAGATAGACCAAAGACCAAATAGAAGTCCCTCCTCTACTCCTTCACTAGGAAGAGTAGCACTCCACTTAACCAATAAATACCAAGACACAGACCAAGAACCCTCCTTGATGTCAGACTTAGCTGCAATAGAAGTTTCTCTAAGACTTGTGCACTTCTTCATAGTTGCAGAGCTAGTGTGGTGAGTGTGTGCAAATGAGGCACTGGCCTCTCTTATAAATAGTGGTTTGTGTAGCCTATAATTAGGTTTGGGCGACCTGTCACTTTACCCTCTTAATTTACAATTAACTATCAAGGCACAATAGGGCCGATTTTTACTAAGGCAAAATAGGCCTAATTAAATATAATATAATAATATTATTCAACTCTCTCTCAGGTAGAATATTCTTCGAAGTTACAATATTTCAACAATTACAACACACACCTAGCTACAGAATGTACAACGAAAAAAATAAAAATATTTTTTTTTCCAAATAATGAGGAATCCACTGGAAACTAAAACACTCGAAAACCCACAAATTTCAATACCATTTGTTTACTAATTCAATGCAGAGAACATATTTCTATATTACATCGATCATGAGATAAAAACACCGCCATGAATTGCTTCTTGCGTGGATGAAAACCACTACGAAATCATCCAGAGGCAATGGTATGCATGTATGGGTTGCGATTCTATTTCTCCTTCTCGTGTGCTCACCCAATATGGAATCTTTCTCTCCAGTCCACCTTCTATGATTTACTCTGTGGCAATCCATGCAATTTGACCACTTCTTTGGAAAAAAATGCAGCTACCTCACTAGCATCACTAGTCTTCTTACAAGCTATGAAGTGTGCCATTTAAAAAAATATATCCACCACTACCATTTCTAAATCATGCTTTCTTCGAGTCATAGGCACTCCTAAGACAAAATACATACTGATATCCTCCCAAGGTCCTTTGGGTACTAGAAATGGAGTATAGAGTCTTGTGTTCTGACTTTTTCCTTTGGCTAGTTGGCAGATCCTGCAACCTTCAACAAAATTTTTAACATCCTTATTAAAGTTGGGCCAAAAATACCTCTCCTTTACCAAGGCTGCGGTCTTATCAATACCAAAATGTCCTCCTAAAGCACCGCTATGTAACTCTTTAATGATATTCAGCCGTATGGAACTTCTAGGAATACACAACTGCTGATTTTTAAACAAAAAACCCTCTTGGATATGGTAGTGTAGCTATGGTGTTTTGTCTAAAATCAAAGACTCCTTACATTCCTTCCAAGCTTCTGATAAATATGCATCTTCTTCATACAATGTATTTAGACATTTTAGGCTTACCACTTCTATCGACATGGTATTGAGTAATGTTATCCTCCGACTTAATGCATCAACTACCTTATTGGACTTCCTAGACATGTGTTTCAACAAAAAAGAGTAACTTTGCAAGCATTATACCTGTTTAGTATGCTTTTGATTCAACTTACCTTGGTTGTTAATGTACTACAAAGTTTTTTGATCCGTGAAAAAGACAAAATCCTTCGGCAGTAGATAATGTCACCATTTCTTCAAAGCTTGCACAATAGCATAAAATTCCTTATCATAAACAAAATACTTCTCTCTGGACTCGTTCAACTTCTCGCTAAAAAATGCAATGGGTCCGCCTTCTTGACTTAGAACTACTCCAATTGTTGTTCCACTAGCGTCGCAATCAACCTGAAACACTTTATTAAAATATGGCAATGCTAATACTGGTTGTGTTGTTACTCTGTTCTTCAATTCTTCCAATGACTTCTTTGCTGCTATAGTCCATTGAAACACTCCCTTCTTCATACATTCTATAAGAGGCACACATATTTGGATAAATTTCCTAATGAATTTTCGATAAAATCCTTCCAATCCATGGAAACTCCTCACATCGAATGTGCATATTGGTGTTGGCCATTCAAGGATAGCCTTCACTTTCTCATGATCCATTTTTTAGTCCTTCCTTTGAAACCACAAAACCCAGGTACACTAACTCTCACTGCAGGAATGTACACTTTTTCAGGTTTATCAATAGTTTCTCTTATTTCAAGCGTTGTAACATTGTTTTCACATGCTCAACATGCTCTGTTATGTTCCTACTAAAAATCAATATATCATCCAAATATACAACCACAAACTTACCCAAAAATGGCTTCAAGACTTTGTTCACCAATCTCTTGAACATGCAGGGTGTATTAGTTAACCTAGACGACATCACTAACCATTCAAATAGTCCATCTTCATCTTGAATGTTGTCTTCCATTCATCACCTTCTTTGATATGAATCTGGGGATAACCACTCTTCAAATCAATTTTTGAAAAATATTTTGAACCACTCAGGAAATTCATAAGGTCATCCATTATGGGAAATGGAAACCGATACTTGATAGTGATCTTGTTTATAGCACGTAAATCAATACACATTTGCCATTCCCCTGTTTTCTTTGGAGTCAATATTGTTGGTACTCCACACAGACTCAAACACTCATGAATTAACCCTTAGTCAAGCAATTCTTTCACTTGCCAATTCACTTCTTCACTCTCTGCTGGAGTCATCTTGTAAGGCCCTTTATTAGGTAAACTTGATCTAGGCATTAAATCAATTTGATGAGAAATACTTTTCACTCGAGGAAATCCTTTTGGAAAATAATTAGCAATAATCTCCTTAAATTCATCCAACAACGACTTTATTTCTGTAGGTACAACATTTTTCTCCTCTACACTTTTCACTTCTTTCAGAATCACTGCTAAACACAATGTTGATTTTATTTCTTCCTGTAAGAATTCCTTAGCAAAACATAGCATGATCCTACTGCTACTCGTGTTTATATCAACACAATTTCTTGTTGCTTCTACTGTATTCTCCAGCATTGGTGTTAATTTATATCATTGTCCATCTTTCTTGAACTCATATGTGTTTTCCTTACCATCATGGTGAACTTTCCGATCAAACAACCATGGTATTCCCAACAATATGTGACATGCATCCATCTCAATCACATCACATAACACCTTCTTCTGAAAGCTCCCTATTTGAAAATTCAATAAACATTGCTCAGTCAAAGTCACATGTTGACCCTTGTTCAACCAAGAAACACGGTAAGGGTTCAGATGGTTCAACCTTGTCAAGTTCAGTTTTTTCATGACTTCAATGGATACCAAATTTTTTGTACTTCCTCCATCTATAATCAGGTTATAACATTTTACTTAAACCTTACATTTTTTTTTTAAACTTTATTTCGTTGTTTTGGTTCCTTTGCCTCTTTTTGTTCAAATTTAAGCAACACTCTTCGGAACAACAAATTCTCACCTTGTTCTTGCTGAAGAACAATCACATTTTCTCCAACTACTGAAGCTTCATCAACCTGTGTGACTTGTGCCCATGCTTCACCTCTTCTCCCTGAAGTTTTCCTTTCTGGACATTCAGACTTCTTATGTCTCTCTACACCACAGTGATATCATATCTTCCCTTTCCTCTTCTGAATCTTCTGCCTCTACCGGATCTATTTCCTCCTCTGCCACCTTGACCACTAACAAATTCTTCTTCCTTTTTGCTACCTTTAGTAGTCCCTACTTTACCTCGTCCTTTAAAACCTCTTCCTCTCTATATAGGCTGTGTTTTCCTCTCAATATTTTCGTCTACCTTCAAGAAACTTGATAAGCTTCATCAACAGTGTGGAAATAGTGTGATCTCATTTCATCCTGAATTAAATAGTTTAGCCCATTTACATACCTTGCAACTCATTGGAATTATGGTTACTTGAGGCCTACTTTGAGTGACAGCCTAAAGAAATCTTCAGTGTATTTGCGAACATATGTCTCCCTTTGTCTGAGATTCTAGACTTGTCGGAACAAGTTTTGTTGGTAATCGATAGGAAGAAATTTCTCTTTAACCTTGGTAACCATCTTCTTCCAAGTTCTGATTTTCTCCAGCTGATTATTCACTCTATCCTTCTGCAACATATCCCACCATAGTGTTTCATGGCCTTTCATTTTCATAACAACAAATCTTACCTGACTTGGATCCTGAACATTTTCGTACTTGAAGTATCTTTCGAGTTATCCAATCCAGTCAATGAGAACATCATCTCTCAAAATACCATCATAACCGGAAACCCCAACCTTTTCACTACCCATGTTACTCAAATACGAAATCAGTCTAGTTGTTGGGTCTCTTTCATCATCGTCTTGTTCATCTTCGATTTCTTCTTCTGGATCTGAGTATACTTCATCATCTCCATTCCTACGATTTCCCAATTCCTCTATTCTTCTTCTCAAATTTTCCATTTCTCTATTTCTAACACCTTCCCTTCCCGTTCCTCTCCTTCGCGGTGACATTCCTCCAAGTTGTAGGTGTATCCACAACATCCACATGCCTCACACTGGTTCTGTAACCCAAATTGACCTTCAACACTCTTGATGAGAAACCACCATGAATAGGTATTATGTACCCTATCTCATAGAAGCATATTAGATGCTAATCCCAGAGAAGAAATAAGCTCTGATACCACATAATGCAGAAGTAACTGGCCTGCAACACACACCCTGCTACAAAATGTACAACGAAAAAACCAAATAGAAATACCTTTCCCAAATAATGAGGAATCCACTGGAAACTAAAACACTTGAAAACCCACAAATTTCAATACCATTCATTTATTAATTCAATGCAGAGAATAGATTTCTATATTACATCGATCCTAACCTAAAAAGACTACCATGAATTGTTGCTTGCGTGGTTGAAAACCACTACGAAGTCATCCATAGGGTAATGTCTTACATGTATGGGTTGTGATTCTATTTCGCCTTCTTGTGTGCTCACCCAATATGGAATCTTTCTTTCCAATCCACCTTCTATGATTTACTTGCTTCATGGTTCACCAACCCCTTCAAAATTGTGCTCCATTTCTTTTTAAAACTCTTACTCGGATCTGAAACAATTTTCCTTCCCTCCAAGAACGTGTTGTTACTCAAACTGTCTCTCTATCTTCTGGATTGCTTCAACTTCCTTTTCACCTTAGGTCACTTTTTTTCCTTTAGCCGCGAGTTCTGGAAAAATCAAATGGGTACGAACACATTGTTGTAAATAAAACATATCATGACACTTGTAAAATTTCATTATGTGCGCTTGTTTTAGCATGAATTTCAACACGTATTTCAGCACGACACTTGTAAAATTTCTCTATATGTGGCAATTTCAGCACGAGTTTTAGCATGTGTTTCAGCATGAGTTTCAACACATGCTTCAGCACGAGTTTCAACATGAGTTTCAGCACGTGTTTCAACATGCCACTTGTAAAATTTCTCTATATGTGGCAGTCTCAGCATGAGTTTTAGCATGAGTTTCAACACATGTTTCAACATGACACTTGTAAAATTTCTCTATACGTGGCAATTTCAGCACGAGTTTCAACACGTTTTTTAGCACGAGTTTCAGCACGTGTTTCAACACGAGTTTCAGCTCGTGTTTGAACATGACACTTGTAAAATTTCTCTATACGTGGAAGTTTCAGCACAAGTTTTAGCACGAGTTGCATCACATGTTTCAACACGAGTTTCAGCACGTGTTTCAACATGAGTTCTAGCACATGTTTCAACACAAGTTTTAGCATAGAAAGAGTAGTTGCAGGAGTAATCAACAATTCAGATTTACAACTAACTTACTAAATAAAATGGACCACTAACATAGTCCTTATTCGACTTATTTTCTATTTGCAGAATGGAAATTTTTTTTGGTGATGTGGATTGCCTGAGCCCGAGGATTCTCCTGCATCAACAACCATTTTACAGGTAGTTCGGACATGGAAGTAGACATAGGGAATGAGACAGTGGCTACAACATTCCGGGTATCTGACGAGAAAGCATGATTGTGATGCTTTCAACTATCCATAATACAATGCATTTGCAATTGCATCTACATCTCTCTATAGTGACTACTGCATCTCCCATAATAGGGGCATTGAATTTCATGAATTTCCTAATGGAATAATTGGGTGTGTCATTTGACACCATTATAATAGAAGCATTCTGATTATTATCTATGGTCATTCCATTTCCATTCATCCCATTAATTGTTTTGAGTTTCGGACATCCCTCGCACTTATCTCTAGATCGAGCCTTCTGTTGATGTTTTGGTAGCTGCGGGATGTATTAAAATCCATGGATAAAACTTTGACTAGAATAGAATATTCCGGAAGCAAGAGAAAACCTAAACAGATGTGTGAAAAACTTGGAAGACAAGTCGGCTCAGCAAAATAAGTAATATTGAAGTATATGCAGAAAAGGACAGGTCGACCCTGCTTGAATAGACACCTATTCACCTGGTCAGATTAGTATAAATAGAAGGCTATTGAGCTCATTTGGAAACACACTCACACTCAATAAAGTGGTGCACAAGTCTAGAGGAAGAGTGCATATGCAATTACTATAACTGGGTACTGGTCTTGGTCTGTGGTTTGAGACTTTCTGCTTGGTGCACTACCTTTGGAGAAAGGTGCACTCTCTCTCTCTTGTTTATCCTTTGGGTCTAGTGCTGCTTCCAGAATCATTCTATATGTCAAAGGTTACAATGCTCGGGGGTGGCTGCGTGCCTATGGTTGGGTGACAATATTGTGATATTGTTTATGATTAAACAAGCACAACATTCTAACAGGTTATGGGCCCACACCACCTTCATAATAGTCTAACCAATGAAGGGTAGATATGCAGCTCTTTGTCAAGCTCATTGTAGCACAATTGAATTCATAGTTATAGTTCCTTCGTGCAAGTTCCAGAACCAGTTGCAGTGCCAATTACAGTTCCAGTTGCAACACTAGTTGCAGTACCAGTTGCAGTGGAAGTTTCTGTGAAGTATTGGGACTGATTTTTGGTTATCCTAGTGCGCCCTAACCCAACACATCTCCTAGTGCCCTTATCCATCAAAAAATTCAAAGTTGAATTTTTGGGTCACATTCAAAGTTTGACTGGTCAAAGTCAAGGTTTGATTGGTCAAAATCAAAAGACTAGTCAAGGTCAAAGTCAAAGATAGTCATGACTTCCTCCATAAAATCAGAGTGGCGCAATAGAAGCATAGTCTCTTGGTAGATCATGGAAGCCAAGGATTGACATCATCCTTGCAAAGAACAAAGGAAAAAATTATGGAACCACACACTGAAGAGCAAGCGTCAAGGGATGAAGAGTTTGATTTTTGGAGCTTCCAAGCACATGAACGTGGAGTAGGAGAAACAAAAAAAAGAAACTAATGTAGATCTAAATCTCTGGAAATAAAATGTATCTTTTTCCAAGAAGAAATTGTAGAGCCAAAAAGATCTCAAATCTAATACATTCAGAGGAACAACACAATCTCTAGGGTGGAAAGAATACTTGTCTCAGAAGAAAAGCAACTCAAGTGGAACAATAGCTAGACTCCAGGTTTGCATATCAAGTTTGATATTTTTATTGTTGCTTAAGTATTGCAATCCTTTAGATTTTATTAATGCTAGGAACAAATGAATACTCAATAGCCTGTACAATTAATATAAATTCTTATTGTACTTAATTGCAATATGAACTAACATCTCCTCTAGGAGATATTTCTTGTTCTTGTTCTCAGGTAGGACACCTTGGTAATGCTATAATGAATTACCATGAAATTGATATGTTCTAATATAAAATGTTATTATAATGGAAATAGGCAGGTTATCCTACATATTCTAGGAAGGTTACCACAAAAAAAAATACTTGAAAGGACTCAAAGGGAGTCAGTGATCAGGAAGAAGCAAGGTTTCGTGACACTTTGCAGGATGCATAGGGACATGCAGCATATGGAAGCGTGGTTCAAGGATTCTCTCGGTTAAAAGGATTTGATGGAAGAATTCAAAAAGAAGGATCTTGTAGGCCTTCGAGTTGAGTTGTAGGCCTTCAAGTCGAGTTCTAGGCCTTTGTGCCAAGTTGTAGGCTTCAAGCCTAGGTCATCGAGCCGAGTTGTAGGAATTCGTGCTGAGTTGTAGGCCTTTGTGTCGAGTTGTAGGCCTTCGATCTAAGTTGTAGGCTTCATTTTGAGTTGTATGATTCATGCCAAGTGGTAGGCCTTGTGTCGAGTTGTAGGCTTCATGCTGAGTTGTAGGCCTTGTGCTGAGTTGTAGGCTTCATGCCGAGTTGTAGGCTACTCTAGTGAGATGGTATGGTATTATGAGTTGTTGCTACACCAGTGAGACATTCTGGTACGCTAGTGGCATAGTCGAGGAATTGTATGCCTGTGATGGTGTTTCTCGTAATATGATCTAGGTGATCATGAGATAGCCTGTGTAGCTCTGGTGATGCTATCAGTCTGTAAGATCATGTAGGTATTTTCCATGCCATGTGAGATGGATGGATAATGATGATACTCATGACATGGGTGTATCCATGGGTGAGCACGTCATGCAGGTGTATCCCATGAAAATAATGGTGAAACACACTACGAGGTGTAGCTCTAGTGTTCTCTAGTGGGTTGTGGCCCATAGACGAGATTGACAGGTACACATGGGTGTATCCATGTGTGACGTAATGATGCTACCAGTAGCATGGTCTATGTAACCATCATGAGAGGATCATGTCATAATAAGAAAGGCTATGAAGATCATAAGGGAACATCATGGTTAAATGAATCCCTAGATAAGAGGGAGTGTTGATGTTTTGGTAGGTGCAAGAGGTATTAACCTCCATGGATAAACCTTTGACTAGAATAGAATATTCCAGAAGCAAGAGAAAACCTAAAAAAATGTGTGAAAACCCTCGAAGACAAGTTGTCTTAGCAAAATAAGTAATATTGAAGTATTATATGAAGAAAAGGACAAGTCAGCCCTACTTGAAGAGACACCTTTTCACCTAGTCAGATTAGTATAGATAGAAGGCTCTTGAGCTCATTTGGAAACACACTCACACTCAAGAAAGTGGTGCAAAGGTCTAGAGGAAGAGTGCAACTGCAACAACTACACCTGGGTACTAGTCTTGGTCTGTGGTTTTGGACTTTCTACTTGATGTGCTATCTTTGGAGAAAGGTGCTCTCTCTCTCTCTCTCTCTCTCTTGGTTATCTTGGGTCTAGTGTTGCTTCCAAAATCATTCTATCTGTCAAAGGTTACGGTTCTTGGGGGTGACTGCGTGCCTATGTTTGGGTGACAATATTGTGATATTGCCTATGGTTAAACAAGCACAACATTCTAACACCTTCCTCTTATGAGAGTTGTAACAAAAACTGCTAAATTTCCTATGTCAGTAATTCCTAGAGAAGGAAAATGAACAGATCCCATTACACCTTCACTTATTTCAAATTGTGCTAAAGAAAATCTTATTGAGCATGCCAACCAGCAAAACAATTTTATGATAAAAAATTGCACGATGCCTCAAACTCCTTGCGAATTGTTGAATAACCCCATTTCAAATGAAGGGAAGCCTAACCAACTTGCGATAAACACAAACATTTCTACATCTTCCCGATCTATTTTCTATGGAAAACATTTACCCAACAATGTCGTGCTTGCAAATATTTATAGTGCACATCTCATATCATTTGGATTAACATTAAAGTTTTGTAACTTCTAATTCCATTCTTTCCCCTTTTCTTTACCTCATTTTGTCCTTAATAAAATATGAGAGAGACATAGAAGTGATAGAGTACACTCAATGAATTTTAACTTATTTACTTGTCTATTACATTAAAAAACACATACATTTATACAATGTTGAGCAGAGCTCAACCATTGACCTTGATTAGAGATCAAGGGATCTCATTCAACCTATCCAGTATCCTTATCTCTTTGAGCCATGTGTTCAAGTAATCCTTTGACTAGTGCATCTCTTATATCTTACATATTCACATAAGTCATTTTTTCTAGTTACCTATTCAACAGGTCAGATCATGGTTACATCATGAACATGTGTGAGTTAATTATAACACTCCTCATTAACAAATACATGTCTTATTCTCTACATGGTCATGTATTTATCAGAGTCATGTCTTCATCTTTTGTCATATTCATATGGTTGGGATTCCTTCAGTGTGTTTCTTCATTTTGCTTGCTTCCCCTCATCATAAATCACCTTGAGATTTTGCAACTTGCAAAAGTGGTTTTGGATGACCACAAACCATTACACCAAGTGATTTAGAGATGACCACAAAATTTGCATACAAGCGGTTTCGGTTGACCACGAAACTTGCACATAAATGGTTTCAGATAACCACGAACCTCACACACAAATGGTTTTGGAAAACCATGAACCATGATGGAGAAATTAATTTACGATTGATAGACTCTCTTGGGATTTCTTCAATATGAGCTTCATCCTTGAATTTTCTTCTTCCTTTTCTACCTGCACAAAACTTATTAACTTGAATTGCTTCTTCCTCTTGTACCTGTAAACAACTAATCATTGATGTCCATACAAAAAACAATCCATCTACCAAGATACTTTGGTTCCATTCGGTGTACTCTCTAGTTTGCTATGAATCCTTTTCACCTACATGGTTCATCAAAATGTTAGAATCTCCTTCAATCATAACTTGGTACCAATATTCTCAGACTCTAATATCACTACATCTCACATAACACCCCCCCCCCTCCCCCTCAATCGAAGATTCAACTTCTCCAACTCACCATCAAGGTTAGATACGAGTACACTTGCCACCCTCATACCTACCCTAGTGGTTCATTCCACAACTTATTGCTATATCCTCTCTATGCATAAGAGGGATACAAGCTACATGATTACATGTGCTAATGTACTAATCCATGTAGGAATGACCCAACATGACTTACTAAACATTTGGGGAATTCAACTTGCCTATGGCCAAGTTTTACATCTTTGACCAAAAACCTCTTGGGTGTCTGGTACAATCGATCATGCACCCCCTGTAACACATATGTATCATTGCATATCAGGTACAACCATTTCAACTGCTTTACTAAATTCCCAAAAATCCCATTACATGTTCCCATTCACATATTATCACCATGCATACCTTTTGTCAAACCTCTTCATCTAGAATCTTTTTTAGCCTTCACCAGTCATTTTGGTCTTCTACTTACATATTATTCTTGGATTTCTTGTTGCACTTCATCATGATTTTGTCTTCATAATGTCTAGTACTTAATGATTCCTTCAAATAAAAATTGTCTATTGTCAAAATGGTTAGTTCCAACAAAGACACAAACTCGTGACAATAGTTGATCAGACTAAATGTCACTACAATGACAACCTAACTTTTCTTCCACCCAAAATTACAATGACATACTCTCTATTTTCAAGAATTGAGGTGTTGGGTCACACTGAACATGCACCTACAACTTCTCAAGCCAATAATTTTTACATGCCTTTTTTCGAAGAATTTCATGATGACTTCTTATTGAGCTAGGCGTATGCAATTTGAGTCAACTCCCTTGACAAAATGAGACCCACATGACCATTCCAAATAACTTGCAAACAATAATGATATAGATTGGATCATTATGTTTTTTTCCATTTATCTCAATCCTTTCAGAGTGGAAAAAATTGGAGGAATCAACTTGTAGGGCCATTTTAGTGGTAGGTCCCAGTTTGGAAAATTGGGGTCTGGAACCATTCGGGGACATTTTGAGGCATTAAATGAATTTTTTGTGGGTTAAAACTTTCTTTTTATAGTGCATATCCCATGAAACTATTCTACACATCGAAACGTTTCCAATAGTGCAAAAATCACGTCAATTGGAGCTCATATACAAAAGTTATGTCTCTTGCAAGTTGACCTACCGTGCTGACCACCATGGTACAAGAGGATGCCACATTAGCCCACATTACTCATACATATGGGGCCTAGCCATGTATGTAATTTCAAGAATATTCTAGAAGGTATAAAACCCTATTACAATTGAGGATTGAGGAAGTAGAAAAACCTACCCCTAGATGGCTATCAGAGTATGTTAAATACCATGCCACTAGGAGAAGAAGGGGTTCCATTATTTTGCATTGTATCTTGTTCCATGGAAGAGAAAAACATCTGAGAGTGGTATTATGCTATCATAACAGATGAGAGGAGAATTTGTAGAATCCATACAAGCCACAATGTCAAGGGAAACTCCACAAATAGTGCCTCTTTCTTTGTACTTGCATTATTTCCATACCAGAGAAAATAGAGCAGAGCAGCCTCACCTTCTAGCTGGGTTTTCTCCTGTATTAGGTTTCCCAGGTCATATATTGTGTTATTTGTGGATGGTGTGATTGTATTTTATTGTTCTTTATTTTCTGTATTTTATCTATTTCATGCATAAGTAGAGGATAAATAACTAAATATTATGAGCTCTAAACGAAAATTTAACCTTAATAGTAAAGATTCCAGTATTTTATTAGATATGTTGTGATGAACTATTCCAGTGGAATATCCATGGAAGTATACAAATCAAACAAAAATACGTCAACATTAGAATACAAAAAAACATATCTTCGACATCACATGATCAGGTCCTTGTGTCCTTGAGCTAGTGCTTTGGCTCTCTTAGTTCATGACTCCAACATAAATTGTTCTTTATTTTGATAACGCACCCTTTTTCTTTTCATGATGGGTGTCTTCTTCTCCCTCACATGTTGCAGGAAGATAACCTAGATCTCATGATCTACAGGCTCAACAACCTTATAAGAAGTCCACTGACTTCTCCATGAGGTCTCCACTCAATGAACATGTGACATAGCACATGCATTTATGGGATATTAAACAATACCTCTAATTTCACTAGATATTGATAAATATCTCCCAAAATCCTTTTGTTGAACGCCCCTCTCAATACATCTTTCCAATAATAAAAACCCTTATTTTCAATAGATATCCCTTATTTTCCAGGGGCGGTAGGTGCGGGGGGGATTATTTACAAGCCTAGAGGTCACTCAGTCACAAATTATGTTTGGGGTCTTGGAACATTAACTTACAACAAAGCGAATGCTTATTCTCTCCATGTTGGAATCAACATGGCCCTCTCCCAATGAATAAAATACCTCGTCATATGCAGGGATTTCATGCTAGTCATAAGAGCAATTGTTCAAAGGAATGCCACTATGGGTAATATCTACAAAAGAATTATGTCATGCTCTGTAGACATGCTTAAATTTTTTGATAAAATCACTCTCTATCATATCAAACGAGAGCTAAATATGGAGGCGAATAAAAATGCTAAGGATGGATCAAGATTAAACAAAGATCCAATTCGGATAACACCTCTCCATTTGAAGGTTTTTCATCTCCAAAAAAAAGACCATTAGGGAGATGGAAGCACAAGGCCTCCATTTGCCTCTCCATATCCACCATTCAATTGCTAATGAAGGTTGTTTGTTTCTGCCTTGTCCACCCTTGTTTTGCTGCAAAATTATTCTATCTGCAAAACTATTCTATCTCTCTCTCAATGTGATTTGACGAAGTATGTCTTGCCCTTTTAACCAAGAAGTAGTTGTTTTCTCCCCTGTAGAAAGTAGCATCCCTATCCCACTAACAAACATCACTTTATAGGCATCTAATGCTACAATTTCACATTCTACTTCATCAACATAGCTAGTATTAATGACAAACTTGATTTTACACCTTTGAGTAACTCTCATAACAGTTTTCCCTTACAACCATACTAGTGAACTTGGTTGCACTAAGTCATAGGTTTCCCTAACCACTATCATACCCTCATCTACCCACACTTCACGTACTTAACCCCTACTTCTAATCCTTCCACCCAACTAACCAACATCAGCTACTTACCCACCAAATGAAAATTAGTATACAATGATTAGGTTATTTTTATATTGAATAGATTTTATAATTATTTTTTGAATTACTAAGGCACAATAAGGCCTAATTTAATATAATAAGGCACAATAGGTTGACTTTTACTAAGGCACAATAGGGCCTAATTAAATGTAATAAAATAATATTACTCAACTCTCTTTCAGGCAGAATATTCTTCGAAGTTATAATATTTCATCACTCCCCCTTAACAAGAAGGGTATTCTACTGACAACATCAATAACAATTGACTGGAATCAATACATCATCAATAGGAGGGGACATCATCATCAACATCGGGAACATTGTCGGTCATATCTATAGATCATCAAAAATTTTCTCATCATCAATATCATTGTAATTTGAAGCATGGAGCTGGAGTAACATCATCATCATCAACAACAACATGGAGGTGGAGTAACATCATCATCAGCAGCAACATGATGTTGGAACATCAACATCAATAGCACGAAGATGGAACAACAATATCAACAACACGAAGATGGAACATCAACTTCGATAGCACAAAGTTGGAACATCAACATCAACAAGATGAAGTTGGAACATTAACATCAACAAGATGAAGTTGGAACATCAACATCAATGTGTGGCAACATAATGAGGCAGGTGTATCAACAACAACATTTGTGGTACTCTGACAGACTATCCTTACCGTACCTTCGGAACGTGCCCAGGAATCATAAGATTCCCTAGGATATAGAATCCTAATTGAGATACCATGTGGTACTTTGACAGACCGTCCTTACTGGACCTTCGAGATTTGCCCAAGAATCATAAGATTCCCTAGGATATAAAAATCCTAACTGAGCTACCACTACTGACCACAGCTGGCATATACATGCACAAGTACTCTGACAGACCGTCCTTACCGGACCTTCGAGATCTGCCCAGAGATGATCAGTCCCCTAGGATATAAAATACTAACTGAGCTACCCATTGTTGGTCAAGATACGACAATATCATCTACATCACTCCCCCTTTCGACGGAGGTCCTTTCAGACTACACCAAGCTTGTCTCGGAAGTACTCAAACTTTACACAAGACATAGGCTTAGTCAACACATCTGCAATCTTCTCATTGGTGCCAACATAATGGAGATTTACAACTCCCTTCTGCACCATGTCATGAATGTAGTGATACAGAATCTCTATGTTCTTTGTCTTATCATGGAACACTGGTCTCTCTGTGATCTTTATGCAACTCTAGTTATCACATAGAAATCAAGGTAGCTTCCATCTCCCGATTGAATAGACTTGCCAACAACTTCCGAATCCATATGGCTTCACAAATGGTGGAGCATGCTACAATGTACTCCTCTTATGTCGTTCTGAGAGAAATATTGGATTGCTTCCTACTTTTCCATGAAGTCATGGCTGACCCCAAACTGAAACAATATCCTGAACTGATTTTTATGTCTGAAGCACTTCCACCCCAAGCTGAATCAGTATAGCCATACAATATGAAGTCACAATCTCCAGTATAACAGAGACAATAATCCAATGTACCCCGAAGGTATCTCATCACATGATTTGTAGCTACAAGGTGAACACGTCTAGGCTCCACCAGATACTAAATCAAGGTGTTCACAGAAAAGCATATATCTGGCCTGGTATTCGTCAGAAACATCAACAAACCAATAATCTATGTGTATAAAGTAGCATCAACTAAATCTGACAAAGTATCAACTAGGAGCTTCAAATTCATCTCTATGGGTGTGGCCATGGATTTACATTCAAACATGTCAAACTTCTTCAGTGTTTCAACTACATACTTCCCTTGGTTAAGGAAGATCTTCTTTGGGCTCTGCCAAACTTCAAGACCCAAGAAATAATGCATCGGGCTTAAGTCTTTGATCTCAAATTCTGCAGTGAGCTTCCTTTTGTAATTTGTTATGAGTTTTTCTTCATCTGTCAAGAATAATTCATCCACATATAGCAGCAATATAACTGGTCCATCATTCTCAATCTTGAAGTAAAGGTTGGGATCAACTTTACTCTTGGTAAATCCCAAGCTTATCAAAAAACTATCAATCCTGCCATACCAAGATATTGGAGCTTGCTTCAACTTGCTTAGCTGCAACTTAATCTGCATAATCATGTGCTAGCTCTATGTGCTTTCTGCAAAGCACTATTTGTGTCACTTCCTGAGAGTATGTCCTCTACTCTCTCTACAATTTTTCCTCTGGGACTGGGACTCTACACCTGCAGTTGTTCTGAAGATGAGAATGACTACTCCATTCTCACTGTGGCTGCTTAACTCTGAGAGTAACTCCTCTACTCTATCATGGCAACAATTTCGCCAGAAACTGAGAGTGGCTTAATAAATGATACAGAAAGTAGCTCTTCTTCTTTCATGGAGGAAACTCTATCTGTTGTAGTCACGTGTCCATGGCTCGACTCATGTACTACATCAAATGACACTGGAGATAACTCAATCTCAAATACAGGAATTGTCATACCTTCTCCCTCTGAATATCATACTATGTCGACTTCTTTTAATGAATCATGCTTGTTCTATATATACTTCTTCTGATTAATGGAGTAAGTTTCTCATCATAGTCTTCTCCCTCTTGCTCCTCCTTACTGGATCGTGAGGGTTGAATCCCCCTGAACTCTAGCTCCTTCTGAGTTGGGACTTGGTGGGGCCGCCTGCCTCACCATTGATGGAGCCATCTGCTTCTCATGATATTGTTCATTAATGCTATATGGATTTTCATCCTACAAAGTGTCACATGACCATATTGATCTCTTCTTGGTTACTGCAATGGTTATAGGTAGGCCCTTCTGGCTCTACGAACTTTTCCTGCTCCCTTTGAGCCTTGATTTCTTCCGAGTCTACAAAAGCTTCATAGTCTCTACTGGATATACTTCATGTTGAATGCCAAGTCTTAATATGAAAAGTTGAGTCAGACTTCAAATGAATTCTGCTTCTGTCAAGGTGGCTTCATTATCCATTGACCATGTCTACTATGAGTTCTATTCTAATGTTCGGTCATCTTTGGAGGCTTCTGCTCCTTACAATCAATCTCCATATGAGATACTCTGTATCTCAAAAGTAGCTTCTTCTTCATCTTCTTTGGTACATGAATGTATATGATCATGTATACAACTTGGATAGTCTACTCCATGTCTCATCTAATATGTTTCCTCCTACAACCGTCACTATATCTTCCTCAGGGTTATCACTTGTGACCTGCCCGGAACAAGAACAAGAAGGGATAAACAACAAACAAGAATAATACTCTTTATAATAATAATAAAAAATTGCAAGAACAATCGTCATAGTAGCTCCTTTAGAGATATCACTTGTGATCTTCCTGAAACAAGGGTAAAAAGTAAGAAATACAATAATAAGGAATGAGAGAAACACTCTTCTAGTGTTGTGATCAATCACTCCTCCATGGTAGCCTGGAACCTGGAGTCTTGTCCTCAAGAATGAGTGTGTTTCTTTTCTTCCAAGTCTCCTTCACTCAATATGACAAGTATTTTCTTCAACCTGTCCTCTGTACTAAGACAATATGCTATCTTGACATAAATCTGAGTTAGGGAATAAACTCTATAATCTCAACTTTAATCAATCTAATACTTTGAATTTAATTTTCACCAATGGTTAGTATGATGACTTCAATAGATCAAAATGCAACCTGAATATTCATAAGATTACAATAATTCTATAACAAGTAGAGGAATATCAAAGTAATAAAACCCGGGGTGCATAGTTCCTATGAATGTGTTGGATCTGAGATCCTTCTGGATCTACGATTGTTGTTTAGAAAAAATATCATTTCTCCTGCAAATACCCTTTAGAATAATAATACAGTTTGAACATATGTAAGTACATACCTCTGTCAGTAACGATAGGTAGTGGCATCATCCGGTAGAAGCGACAAGCAATAATGAACCTTTAAAACTTCAAAGTTGCTTCAACTTGTAACTTAAAGTTAATTGGATATTTTCTAGGGTAAGGCGCACTAGGAAAATAAAAATCAATCCCAGCACTTCACAAAAACTTTCACTAGAACTGGTACTGCAACTGGTGTTGCAAGTGGCATGAAGGAACTGGCACTGCAACTGCAAATGATACTGCAATTGCAACTAATACTGCAACTCCAACTTAGGGTTTTATGAGGAAACCCTAATTTTTCAAACTTCAAATTTTAGAATTTTGATCTAGGGACTAGATGTGTCCTCCTAGGGTGAACTCCTAGATGTGGTTACTTCCCCCAACTTCCTCCTTAAATAGGGAAAATGTCACACTTAAGGTTTATACAAAAACCCTAATTCTGCAGCAACTCCAATACTGAAAATTGGATTGTGAGTTGGTCTCTTTCAGGCCTGCTCTGATTCCATGTTGAAGTTTTACTTATACAACTATCAATTATGATTCTTATTTCATTATTACAATCATTTATCACATTAACTGCATAAATAAGATCACTGAAAGAGAGACAATCACATAAACAATAGAGACACAAAGATTATCCTAGGAAACCCCCATGGGGGAGAAAACCTAGCAAAACTTCCTCAATATAGATAGACCAAAGACCGAATAGAAGATCCTCCTCTACTTCTTCACTAGGAAGAGTAGCACAACACTTAACCAATAAATACCAAGACATGGACCAAGAACCCTCCTTGATGTCACACTTAGCTATAGTAGAAGTTCCTCCAAGACTTGTGCACTTCTTCATAGCTGCAGAGCTAGTGTGGTGAGTGTGTGAAAATGAGGCACTGACCTCTCTTATAAATAGTGGTTTGTGTAGACTATAATTAGGTTCGGGCGACCTGTCACTTTACCCTCTTAATTTACAATTAACTATCAAGGCACAATAGGGCCGACTTTTACTAAGGCACAATAGGCCTAATTAAATATAATATAATAATATTATTCAACTCTCTCTTAGGTAGAATATTCTTCGAAGTTACAATATTTCAACAATTACAGCACACACCTAGCTACAGAATGTACAACGGAAAAAAAAATAGAAATACTTTTTCCAAATAATGAGGAATCCACTGGAAACTAAAACACTCGAAAACCCACGAATTTCAATACCATTTGTTTACTAATTCAATGCAGAGAACATATTTCTATATTACATCGATCATGAGATAAAAAGACCGCCATGAATTGCTTCTTGCGTGGATGAAAACCACTACGAAATCATCCAGAGGTAATGGTCTACGTGTATGGGTTGCGATTATGTTTCTCCTTCCTGTGTGCTCACCTAATATGGAATCTTTCTCTGTAGTCCACCTTCTATGATTTTCTCCATGGCAATCCATGCAATATGACCACTTCTTTGGAAAAAAATGCAGCTACTTCACTAGCATCACTAGTCTTCTTACAAGCTATGAAGTGTGCCATTTTCAAAAATATATCCACCACTACCATTTCTAAATCATGTTTTCTTCGAGTCATAGGCACTCCTAAGACAAAATCCATACTGATATCCTCCCAAGGTCCTTTGGGTACTAGAAATGGAGTATAGAGTCTCGTGTTCTGACTTTTTCCTTTGGCTAGTTGGCAGATCCTGCAACCTTTAACAAAATTTTGAACATCCTTATTAAAGTTGGGCCAAAAGTACCTCTCCTTTACCAAGGCTACGGTCTTATCCATACCAAAATGTCCTCCTAAAGCACCGCTATGTAACTCTTTAATGAGATTCAGCCATATGGAACTTCTTGGAATACACAATTGATGATTTTTAAACAAAAAATCCTCTTGGATATGGTAGTGTAGATATGGTGTTTTGTCTAAACTCCAAGGCTCCTTACATTCCTTCCAAGCTTCTGATAAATCTGCATCTTCTTCATACAACGTATTTAGACATTTCAAGCATACCACTTCTATCGACATGGTATTGAGTAATGTTATCCTCCGACTTAATGCATCAACTACCTTATTAGACTTCCTAGACCTGCGTTTCAACAAAAAAGAGTAACTTTGCAAGTATTATACCTGTTTAGTATGATTTTGATTCAACCGACCTTGGTTGTTAATGTACTGCAGAGGTTTGTGATCCATGAACAAGAAAAAATCCTTCAATAGTACATAATGTCACCATTTCTTCAAATCTTGCACAATAGCATAAAATTCCTGATCATAAACAAAATACTTCTCTCTAGACTCATTCAACTTCTTGCTAAAAAATGCAATGGGTCTGCCTTCTTGACTTAGAACTACTCTAATTGTTATTCCACTAGCGTCACAATCAACCCGAAACACTTTATTAAAATATGGCAATGCTAATACTGGTTGTTTTGTTACTCTCTTCTTCAATTCTTCCAATGACTTCTTTGCTGCTACAGTCCATTGAAACACTCCCTTCTTCATACATTCTATAAGAGGCACACATATTTGGATAAATTTCCTAATGAATTTTCGATAAAATCCTTCCAATCCATGGAAACGCCTCACATCGAATGTGCATATTGGTCTTGGCCATTCAAGGATAGCCTTCACTTTCTCGGGATCCATTTTTCATTCTTTCCTTTGAAACCACAAAACCCATGTACACTAACTCTCGCTGCATGAATGTACACTTCTTCAGGTTTATCAATAGTTTCTCTTATTTCAAGCGTTGTAACATTGTTTTCACATGTCAACATGCTCTGTTATGTTCCTACTAAAAATCAATATATCATCCAAATATACAACCACGAACTTACCCACAAATGGCTTCAAGACTTTGTTCATCAATCTCATGAACATGCAGGGTGTATTAGTTAACCCAGATGACATCACTAACCATTCAAATAGTCCATATTTTGTCTTGAATGTTGTCTTCCATTCATCACCTTCTCTGATATGAATATGGTGATAACCACTCTTCAAATCAATTTTTGAAAAATATTTTGAACCACTCAGGAAATTTATAAGGTCATCCATTCTGGGAAATGGAAACCGATACTTGATAGTGATATTGTTTATAGCATGTAAATCAATACACATTCGCCATTCCCCTATTTTCTTTGGAGTCAATATTGTTGGTACTACACACAGACTCAAACGCTCATGAATTAACCCTCGGCCAAGTAATTCTTGCACTTTCCAATTCACTTCTTCACTCTCTATTGGAGTCATCTTGTAAGGCGCTTTATTAGGTAAACTTGATCCAGGCATTAAATCAATTTGATGAGAAATACTTTTCACTCGAGGCAATCCTTTTAGAAAATCATTAGCAATAATATCCTTAAATTCATCCAACAACGACTTTATTTCTATAGGTACAACATTTTTCTCCTCTACACTTTTCACTTCTTTCGGAATCACTACTAAACACAATGTTGATTTTCTTTCTTCCTGTAAGAATTCCTTAGCAGAACATAGCATGATCCTACTTCTACTCGTGTTTATATCAACACAATTTCTTGTTGCTTCTACTGTATCCTCCAACATTGGTGTTAATTTATATCATTGTCCATCTTTCTTGAACTCATATGTGTTTTCCTTACCATCATGGTGAACTTGTCGATCAAACAACCATGGTCTTCCCAACAATATGTGACATGCATCCATCTCAATCACATCACATAACACCTTCTTCTGAAAGCTCCCTATTTGAAAATTCAATAAACATTGCTCAGTCAAAGTCACATGTTGTCCCTTGTTCAACCAAGAAACACGGTAAGGGTTCAGATGGTTCAACCTTGTCAAGTTAAGTTTTTTCATGACTTCAATGGATACCAAATTTTTTGTACTTCCTCCATCTATAATCAGGTTATAACATTTTCCTTAAACCTTACATTTTTTTTTTTAAATTTATTTCGTTGTTCTGGTTCCTTTACCTCTTTTTGTTCAAATTTAATAAACACTCTTTGGAACAACAAATTCTCACCTTGTTCTTGCTGAAGAATAGTCACATTTTCTCCAACTACTGAAGCTTCATCAACCTATGTGACTTGTGCCCATGCTTCACCTCTTCTCCCTGAAGTTTTCCTTTCTGGACATTCATACTTCTTATGTCCCTCTATACCACAATGATAACAAGTGATTACATATCTGCCCTTTCCTCTTCTGAATCCTTTGCCTCTACTGGATCCATTTCCTCCTCTGCCACCTTGACCACTAACAAATTCTTCTTCCTTTTTGCTACCTTTAGTAGTCCCTACTTTACCTCATCATTTAAAACCTCTTCCTCTCCATATAGGATGTGTTTTCCTCTCAATATTTTCTTCTACCTTCAAGAAACTTGATAAGCTTCATCAACAGTGCGGAAATAGTGTGAGCTCGTTTCATCCTGAATTAAATAGTTTATCCCATTTACATACCTTGCAACTCGTTGGAATTCTGGTTCCTTGAGGCCTACTTTGAGTGATAGCCTAAAGAAATCTTCAGTGTATTTGCAAACATATGTCTCCCTTTGTCTGAGGTTCTGGACTTGTCGGAACAAGTTTTGTTGGTAATCGATAGGAAGAAATTTCTCTTTAACCTTGGTAATTATCTTCTTCCAAGTTTTGATTTTCTCCACTTATTATTCACTCTATCCTTCTGCAACATATCCCACCATAGTTTTGCATGGCCTTTCATTTTCATAACAACAAATCTTACCTGACTTGGATCCTGAACATTTTCGTACTCGAAGTATCTTTCGAGTTATCCAATCCAGTCAATGAGAACATTATCTCTCAGAATACCATCATAACAGGAAACCCCAACCTTTTCACTACCCATGTTACTCAAATACAAAATCAGTCTAGTTGTTTGGTCTCTTTCATCACTGTCTCGTTCATCTTTGATTTCTTCTTCTGGCTCTGAGTATACTTCATCATCTCCATTCCTACGATTTTCCAATTCCTCTATTCTTCTTCTCAAATTTTCCATTTCTCTATTTCCGACACCTCCCCTTCCCATTCCTCTCCTTCGCAGCGACATTCCTCCAAGTTGTAGGTGTCTCACCAACATCCACATACCTCACACTGGTTTTGTAAACCCAAATTGACCTTCAACACTCTTGCTGAGCAACCACCATGAATAGGTATTATGTACCCTATCTCATAGAAGCATATTAGATGTTAATCTTAGAGAAGAAATAGGCTATGATACCACATAATGCAAAAGTAACTAGCCTGCAACACACACCCTGCTACAAAATGTACAACGGAAAAACAAAATAGAAATACCTTTTCCAAATAATGAGGAATCCACTGGAAACTAAAACACTTGAAAACCCATGAATTTCAATACCATTCGTTTATTAATTCAATGTAGAGAATAGCTTTCTATATTACATCGATCCTGACCTAAAAAGATTGCCATGAATTGTTTCTTGCGTGGCTGAAAACCACTACGAAGTCATCCATAGGGTATTGGTCTGCGTGTATGGGTTGTGATTCTATTTCACCTTCTTGTGTGCTCACCCAATATGGAATCTTTCTCTCCAATCCACCTTCTATGATTTACTTGCTTCATGGTTCACCAACCCCTTCAAAATCACACTCCATTTCTTTTTAAAACTCTTACTTGGATCTGAAACGATTTTCCTTCCCTCCAAGAACAAGTTTTTACTCAAACTGTCTCTCATTCTTCCAGATTGCTTCAACTTCCTTTTGGCCTTAGGTTGCATTTTTTCCTTTAGTCGTGAGTTTTGGAAAAATCAAATGCGTACGAACACATTGTTGCAAATAAAAAATATCGTGACACTTGTAAAATTTCATTATGTGTGCTTGTTTTAGCATGAATTTCAACATGTGTTTCAACACAACACTTGTAAAATTTCTCTATATGTGGCAATTTCATCACGTGTTTCAGTATGAGTTTCAGCACATGCTTCAACACGAGTTTCAACATGAGTTTCATCATGTGTTTTAACATGACACTTGTAAAATTTCTCAATACGTGGCATTCTCAGCACGAGTTTCAACATGCGTTTCAACACATGTTTCAACATGACACCTGTAAAATTTCTCTATATGTAGCAATTTCAGCACGAGTTTCAACACGTTTTTTAGCACAAGTTTCAGCACGTGTTTTAACATGAGTTTCAGCTCATGTTTGAACATGACACTTGTAAAATTTCTCTATACGTGGAAGTTTCAGCACAAGTTTCAACACGAGTTTCATCACGTGTTTCAGCATGAGTTTCAACACGTGTTTTAGCATGAGTTTGATGCAGCACACACCTGTAGGCACGTCCGCTCACAGGATCTTCCCTTCACATGGCCCGAAGAACTACAATGGTTCTTCTATTTCCCTATCGGGAAATCCGCACCCACAGAACTCTTCACGCGATCCCCTCTCTGCACTCGGAGGATCGGACTTCGCGATTTCTCAAGGTCAATGGTCGAACGCTGTACTCACGGATCACCGAGACCCAATATAAGTCAATGCTGACTCCTTCCCTTAATCTATCGGGATTTCTCCTATCACGATTTCACTACTCGCGATGTTGAACACTTCGTTTTACCGACTCCCGACTCTTGATATGTCGATTACCCGACACGCATGTGGGTTGACCTTTCAACGTCCCATCACCTCTATCGGGATTTCAGAGTTCGTGGTATCGCGAATCTAGATGCTATTGTATCAGGACTTCTCGCCACGAAACCCTGATAGCTCGTGCCACCTATCCACCCGTCGACTTTGTTGTGGTCCCGCACTGTGATAGTACCCGTTGGGATATCGCGTATCGCAATATCGCGATTCCTGTTGCAAGAATTTGGAGTTTCAATCCACGAAACCCTGATCCATGATATATGTGTAGATCCAATGACCCTCATGGTCCTGATCAACGGCTCTGCCCCTCCTGAGCTTTTATCCTTTTGAGAATACTCCGTCGTATCTCCCCTGCACCTTCCTGAGATTTGACGATCCACGGGGGGTCGCGAATTCTCCTTGGAGAATACCGACCGTCCATTCCTCTTGATGAAACTTATGAAATGACGAAGTGTTCTTCCACAGAACTCGTCCTCCTGCGCACAACTTGTGACGCTTGTTTAAACACTTCACGACACAAGCCCCCTGTGCTTCTCTTTAATGGATTGGAAGGCCTTATCCCTCCTGATCTTTTCCACGACCTTCAAATCCTTCAGGAAAACCTCTTGCACGCATTCCTTGCGGCAAACCTTCAAACACATCTAAGTGTTTGAATCCTTTCGACTCTATGCATACCTGCAACAACAGTCTTTCAACACTTTGCTCAGATTCGCAACTCTGAGACTTCCCTTGGCCTGTGCACTCCTTGCATGGCTCTTCTGCTCAACTTCACTTCTAGATAAATGAGAACAAAAGCTATCTCTGTCTGAACCCTCTGTCAACGCACTCCTTGCAGACACTTCAACTGCACTCCTTGCAGGAATTCTCTGGATCAAATAGAGAAACAATTGAAACTCATTTCTTCTTCCTCTCAGAATTCAATTCAAACATAAAATCATATACACAGCATATAAAAGCAAATGTATAACTGGAAGGAAACATTCATGAGCATATCAACATCAATACACAAAGAACAACACAAAACCATGAATTTGAATCAAACTCTTCTATTAATTCAAATGTCTGTACATGGGTGTTCTTACACAGCTCTCTGCTTCTTCTCTGCTCATCTGCTTCATCATAATGTTACAAATGCACAATGAGGGTATCTATATCCCGTTTCCCTCTTGCACTCTCAAACAGTCTAGTCTAGAATTAAATTCTATCTACTTTTCATTATCTATCTTAAATGCCTCCTACGGACTAAGGACGAGAGAAATCCGCTCAAGGTCCATTACATTGTACAAGTGCGCTTCATTAAATTGTTAAATTAATGTTCGTGCAACAGTTTCAAGGTGTTTTTCAAAAATTGTGTTGGCTTGTCCAGCTGTCCTTCCACTTCCGCGCTGGCTCGCTTGATGTGGGAGATGCTCCTACATCATACTCCCTTGCTTGAAACCTTTCATTGGCTCCTGTCCATGAGCTCCTGCATGGTCTGTCCATGCTTCTATATTTCCGCTTCAGTCTCCCAGCTGGCATCTTCAACTGGATGGTTCTTCCATTTGACCAGATACTCAAAGTATTGCTTTCGCCTAGTCCTCTTGCTTACTCTCTTGTCCAGTATGCACTCCATCTGCGGCTTCTTTGCAACTGCCATCTGCTTCGTCCACTGGATCACTAGCTGCTCACCTCCAGTCCCTGTTTCTCCAACTCTATATGGGTACAAATCCGAGATGTTGAATATTGGAGATATTCCAAACCCATCGGGTAATTCAATCTCATAAGCGTTTGCCCCAAATTTCCTCAAGACCCTACACGGTCCAATTTTCTTCATCTTCAATTTATTGTATGTTCCTCTTGGGAACCTTTCCTTCCTCAAATGTGCCAGAACCAGATCACCAACTTCAAACTGAAGTTGTCTCCTATGTTGATCTTCTCTACGCTTGTACTCCTGACTTGAATTCTGCAACCGCTCCTTCACCCGGCTGTGAAGTTCCTTCATCACTTCTGCGAACTCTTCTGCACTAGCGCTCCTAGTCGCAGTCTGCTCTAAATCACTTAGTTCAGAAATTCCTCTCGGTTGCATGCCATAAACAACCTAAAATGGACTTTGTGCTGTACTCCGATTCACTGAGTCATTATACGCGAATTCTGCCTGCAGCAATATGTTGTCCCACTGGCTGTGGTGTTCTGTCACAAATCTTTTCAGCAAGTCTTCCAGACTTCTGTTGACCACCTCTGTCTATCCATCCGTCTGAGGATGATAAGCTAAACTAAATGCCAAGTTAGTTCCCAACTTCTTCCATAAGGTCCTCCAAAAATGCCCCATGAATTTCGTATCTCGATCTGAAACTATACTCCTCGGAAACCCATGAAGTCGAATGACCTCTTTGAAAAACAGGTTAGCAATGTGAGTTGCGTCACTGGTCTTTTGACACGGAATGAAGTGTGCCATTTTAGAAAATCTATCCACTACCACAAAGATTGAATCACAACCTCTTTGTGTTCTTGGAAACCCCAATACAAAATCCATGCTAATCGCATCCCATGGCCTCTCCGGTATGGGCAATGGTTGATAGAATCCCGCATTCTGCTTCCTTCCCTTCGAATGCTGGCAAATTCTACATCTGTCAATGAATCTCTTGACATTTGTTCGCATTCCCGGCCAAAAATATGACTCATTCAACTTCGTGAATGTTTTGTCATGACCAAAATGTCCGGCCAATCCTCCACTGTGTTTCTCTTTCAACAAATTCTCCCTCATGGAGCATTTTGGAATACACAGTTGATTGCCTCTGAACAACAATCCTTCCTGGATCACGTACTCGGCCCACTGGCTTCTGTCTCTGAGAACTAGATTCTCAGCTGCTTCATACGCCTCTCCAAAATCCTGATCGTCTGCGAACATGTTCCTGAGATCATCAAAACCCAACGTTTTGACTCGGAACTCCTGCAATAGCAAACACTTTCTGCTCAAAGCATCAGCCACTTTGTTAGCAGTACCCGAAATGTGTTTAATCACAAAAGTGAAATTCTGCATATACTCAACCCATTTGACATGTTTATGATTCAAATTCTCCTGTTGAGTCACAAACTGCAGTGCATGATTGTTACTGTACAAAACAAACTCTTTCGGGATCAAGTAATGCCTCCATTTCTTTAATGCCTGAATGATGGCATAAAATTCCTTGTCATATGTGGAGTACTTCAATTTTGCCTCATTCAGCTTCTCACTAAAGTATGCTATCGGCCTGTCTTCTTGACTTAAGACTGCTCCGATTGCAAATCCGCTTGCATCGCATTTCACCTGAAATGTCTTTTGGAAATCCAACAACACAAAAACTGGTTGTTCCGTGATCTTCCTTTTCAACAGGTTAAAAATCTTCTTAGCCTCTGCTGTCCAGTGAAAATATTTATGCCGCTTCTTCACTCTATCCATCATCGCTGCATTGATTCCACTGAAATTCCTGATGAAATTTCGGTAGAAACTAGCTAATCCATGAAAACTTCTTACCTCGAAGATATTCTTTGGTGATGGCCAATTCTTGATCACTTTCACCTTATCTGGATCCATCCTCAACTCATTTTCTGAAATAACAAACCCCAAGTAAATGAGCTCTGTCTTCATGAATGAGGACTTCTTCATGTTAATCAACAACTTCTCCTGCTGTAGTTTCTGCATCACTGTAGCCAAATGCTTCAGATGCTATGCCACTGTCTTACTGTAAACCAGTATGTCATCCAAATATACAATGAAAAATTTCTTGATGAACTCCCTCAGGACTTCGTTCATCAACCTCATGAAGGTACTTGGTGCATTTGTTAAGCCAAATGGCATAACAAGCCATTCATACAACCCTCGTTTGTTTTGAATGCTGTCTTCCATTCATCACCTTCACTCATGCGAATCTGGTGATATCTGCTTTTCAAATCAATCTTTGAAAAGTACTTAGCTCCACTCAAGCAATCCATCAGATCATCCATCCTCGGCAATGGAAATCTATACATGATGGTTATCTTGTTAATTTCCCTTGAGTCAGACACATCCTCCAGCCTCCATCTTTCTTCGGACTGAGTACTGTTGGAACAACACATGGACTCAAGCTTTCCCTGACCAAACCTTTGTCCAACAAATCCTGGACTTGCCTCTTGACCTCTTCATTCTCTTGCGGCATCAACTTGTACGTGGCTTTGTTTGGAAAACTGGCTCCTGGTATGAGATCAATATGATGACTCACACTCTTGATCGGTGGTAACGAACGAGGTAATTCGTCCACTATGATGTCAGCGAACTCTCCCAGCAGTTCTTGAACCTCATCTGGTAAATCATCCACTCTTGTGCTGGTCAGTACAATCTTCGGTTTCCTGACCACAATGAACTGTGGATCCTCCTTCTTCTAAACCTCATTAAGAAGTTCCTTCCCACTCACGAGAAGTACAGTGTTGCTTACTTCCGACTTCACCTCCTTATCCTTTATCGGAAGCAACATGTGTGTCCTCCCATTCTTCTCTAGGGTGTATGTGTTCATTCTCCCATCATGAATCACATTCCTGTCATATTTCCATGGTCTACCCAGCAATAGATGACAAACATCCATGGGAATAACATCACATAAAATTTTATCATTATATCCTCCTATCTTGAATTCAACCAAGCATTGTTTAGTAACAGTTACCTGGTGTCCTTTTTGTAGCCACGAAACTCTGTATGGGCTTGGATGATCAGTCATCTCCAGCTCCAGCTTCTTTACCATCTCTGTAGATACGAGATTATCTGTGCTACCACTGTCCACTATGACCTTGCATACCTTGTCCTTGGTCTTGCAAGCAGTCCTGAAAAGTCTAGTCCTTTGGACTAAACTCTCCACCTCCTTCTCAGGTGTCAAAAGGACTTTTCACATCATCAACGATCTTCCGCCTTCAGTGTCTTCTTCTTCAACATCCCACCTCTGTGCTTCGGCGATGTGAGCTTCTCCAATGTCCTTCCTTTTCTCTGGACACTCATAAGACTTGTGTCCATTTTTCCCGCATGTGAAGCATGTAATTACTCCACCTCTTCCTCTTCCTCTACCTCTAGTATGAGGAAAAGTGTTGTTATCCGCATAATCTCCTCTCTGCTCATTACGCTGGCCTCTCTGTTCAACATATTACTGCCCTTGCTGTGAACTTCCACCTCTCTCTGTACAAGTCTGAGGTTTCTTCCATTCCTCCTTGGGCTTCTGGAATTTGTCTTGGGAAACGGCCTTGCCTCTAGGATGACTTCTACCTCGGCCCCTCTGACTCTGCTTTCGGCTCAGCTTCTCCTCAGCTTTCAGTGCCATCTGATAAGCATCTTCCACCGTCCACATGGTTACCATGCTCATCTCATCCTGGATATCATATCTCAGGCCATTCATATACCTAGCAACTTTCTCATCATCGCTCTCCTGATGACCTGCTCTGATGTTCAGTTTATAGAATTCCTCAGTATATTCCTTCACTGTCATCAGCTTCTATCTCAGGTTTTGCATCCTCCTGAACAGAGTAATTTGATAGTCCCTGGGGATGAATTTCGCTTTCATCTTCGTGATCATCCTGTCCCAGCTCTTGATCTTCTTCTTGCCCTTGCAGCGTCTGTTAGCTTGTAGTTCATCCCACCACAATGTTGCATGTCCTTTCAAGCGTGTGACAACATGCTTGACCTTCTTGTCCTCTTCGACATCTTCATAGTTGAAGTATGTGTCAAGAGCTCTAATCCATTCTAGAAGCTCCTTTGCATCCAAGTTTCCCTCGTAAACTGGAATGTGCATCTTTGCTCTTGCACCCATCCTTGCAATAGCTTTGATCAAACGTTCGTTTGATGCATCTTCGGCTGCAACTTCCTCCTCACGTTCAGCCTTGACTTCGCTTTCGGAATCACTCAGATGCCCCGCACTGGCTGTGCGTCTTTGCACTATCTCCATATCTTCGAGTCTAGCTCGGAGATCACGCATTTGTCTCTCCATGACTGGATCAATCATCTGCCTGTCTCTTCTTCGCTGCACTTCCCTATCCTCTAGATTGGGTGATTGCCTATCTCTTCTTGACGGCATAGTGAATTCTCTTCTCTGCTACAGAAAGAAAATAATCTTTCTGTGCTCTGATACCAAACTTGATGCAGCACGCACCCACAGGCACATCCACTCATAGGATCTTCCCTTTACACGGCCTGAAGAAATACAATGGTTCTTCTATTTCCCTATCGGGAAATCCGCACCCACATAACTCTTCGTGTGATTTCGCGAGGTCAATGGTGAAACGCTGTACTCATGGATCGCCGAGACCTGATATAAGTCAACGCTGACTCCTTCCCTTACTCTGTCGGGATTTCTCCTATCGTGATTTTGCTACTCGCAATGTCGAACACTTCGTTTTACTGACTCCCAACTCCCGATATGCCGATTACCCGACACGAGTGCGGGTTGACCTTTCAACGTCCCGTCACCTCTATCAGGATTTTGAAGTTCGCGGTATCGCGAATCCGGATGCTATTGTATCGAGACTTCTCACCACGAAACCCCAATATCTCATGCCACCTGTCCACCCGTCGACTTTGCTGTGGTCCCGCACTGTGATAGTACCAGTCGAGATATCGCGTATTGCAATATCGCGATTCCCGTTGCAATAATTTGGAGTTTCAATCCACGAAACCCCGATCCACGATATACGTGTAGATTCAATGACCCTCATGGTCCTGATCAACGACTCTGCCCCTCCTGAGATTTTGGCCTTTTGAGAATACTCCGTCGTATCTCCCCTGCACCTTCCTGAGATCTGACGATCCACGAGGGATCGCGAATTATCCTCGGAGAATACCGACCGTCCGTTCCTCCTGATGAAATCTACAAAATGACGAAGTGTTCTTCCACAGAACTCATCCTCCTGCGCGCAACTTGTGATGCTTGTTTAAACACTTCATGGCACAAGCCCCCTGTGCTTCTCTTTAATGGATTGGAAGGCCTTATCCCTCTTGAGCTTTTCCACGACCTTCAAATCCTTCAGGAAAAACTCTTGCACGCATTCCTTACGGCAAACCTTCAAACACATCTAAGTGTTTGAATCCTTTCGACTCTGTGCACACCTGTGGTAGCAGTCTTTCAACACTTTGCTCAGATTCACAACTCTGAGACTTCCCTTGGCCTGCGCACTCCTTGCACGGCTCCTGTGCTCAACTGCACTTCTAGATAAATGAGAACAAAAGCTATCTCTATCTGAACCCTCTGTCAATGCACTCCTTGCGGACACTTCAACTGCACTCCTTGCAGGAATTCTCTGGCTCAAATAGAGAAACAATTGAAACTCATTTCTTCTTCCTCTCAGACTTCAATTCAAACATAAAATCATATACACAGCATATAAAAGCAAATGTATAACTGGAAGCAAACATTCATGAGCATATCAACATCAATACACAGAGAACAACACAAAACCGTGAATTTGAATCAAACTCTTCTATTAATTCAAATGTCTGTACATGGGTGTTCTTACACAGCTCTCTGCTTCTTCTCTGCTCATCTGCTTCATCATAATGTTACAAATGCACAATGAGGGTGTCTATATCCCGTTTCCCTCTTGCGCTCTCAAACAGTCTAGTCTAGAATTAAATTCTATCTACTTTTCATTAACTATCTTAAATGCCTCCTACCTACTAAGGACGAGAGCAATCCGCTCAAGGTCCATTACATTGTACAAGTGCGCTTCATTAAATTGTTAAATTAATGTTCGCGCAACAGTTTCAAGGTGTTTTTCAAAAATTGTGTTGGCTTGTCCAGCTGTCCTTCCACTTCCGCGCTGGCTCGCTTGATGTGGGAGATGCTCCTGCATCAGAGTTCTAGCATGTGTTTCAATAGGAGTTTTAGCATAGAAATAGTAGCTGTAGGAGTAATCAACAGTTCAGATTTACAACTAACTGACTAAATAAAATGGACCACTAACACAGTCCTTATTCAACTTATTTTCTATTTTCAGAATGGAAATATTTTTTGGTGATGCGGATTGTCTGAGCTCGAGGATTCTCCTGCATCAACAACCATTTTACAGGTAGTTCAGACATGAAAGTAGACATAGGGAATGAGATAGTGGCTTCAACATTTCGGGTATCTGATGAGAAAGCATGACTGTGATGCTTTCAATTGTCCAGAATACAATGCATTTGAAGTTGCATCTAAATCTCTCTCTAGTGACTACTGCATCTCGTACTGCATCTCCCAAAGATAGGAATTGCAGGAGGATGGAGTCCATAATAGGGGCATTGAATTTCATGAACTTCCTAATGGAATAATTGGGTGTGTCATTTGACACCATTATAATAGAAGCAGTCTGATTGTTATCTGTGGTCATTCCATTTCCATTCATCCCATTAATTGTTTTGAGTTTGGGACATCCTAGAATGGCTAGGACATGCCTCGCATTTATCTCTAGATCGATCCTTCTGCTGATGTTTTGGTACATGTGGGAGGTATTAAAATCCATGGATAAACCTTTGACTAGAATAGAATATTCCAGAAGAAAGAGAAAACCTAAACAGATGTGTGAAAAACTTGGAAGACAAGTCGGCTCAGCAAAATAAGTAATATTGAACTATATGCAGAAAAGGACAGGTCGACCCTGCTTGAAGAGACACCTATTCACCTGGTCAGATTAGTATAAATAGAAGGTTATTGAGCTCATTTGGCAACACACTCACACTCAATAAAGTGGTGCACAAGTCTAGAGGAAGAGTGCATCTGCAACGACTACAACTGGGTACTGGTCTTGGTCTGTGGTTTGGGACTTTCTACTTGGTGCACTACCTTTGGAGAAAGGTGCACTCTCTCTCTCTTGGTTATCCTTTAGGTCTAGTGCTTTTTCCAGAATCATTCTATATGTCAAAGGTTACAATGCTCGGGGGTGGATGCATGCCTATGGTTGGGTGACAATATTGTGATATTGTTTATGGTTAAACAAGCACAACATTCTATCAGGTTATGGGCCCACACCACCTTCAGAACGGTCTAACCAATGGAGGGTAGATATGCAGCTCTCTGTCAAGCTCATTGTAGCACAATTGAATTTATAGTTATAGTTCCTTCATACCAGTTGCAGTGCCAATTACAGTTCCAGTTGCAACACCAGTTGCAACACCAGTTATAGTACCAGTTGCAGTGGAATTTTCTGTGAAGTATTGGGACTGATTTTTGGTTATTCTAGTGTGCCCTAACCCAACGCATATCCTAGTGCCCTTATCCATCAAACAATTCAAAGTTGAATTTTTGGGTCAAATTCAAAGTTTGACTGGTCAAAGTCAAGGTTTCACTGGTCAAAATCAAAAGACTAGTCAAGGTCAAAATCAAAGATAGTCATGAATTCCTCCATAAAATCAGAGTGGCGCAACAGAAGAATGGTCTCTTGGTAGATCATGGAAGACAAGGATTGACATCATCCTTGCAAATAACAAAGGGAAAAAATATGGAACCATTGATTGAAGAGCAAGCGTCAAAGGATGAAGAGTTTGATTTTTGGAGCTTCCAAGCACATGAACATGGAGTAGGAGAAACAATAAAAAGAAACTAATGTAGATCTAAATATCTGGAAATAAAATGTATCTTTTTCCAAGAAGGAATTGTAGAGCCAAAAAGATCTCAAATCTAATACATTCAGAGGAACAACACAATCTCTAGGTTGGAAAGAATACTCGTCTCAGAAGAAAAGCAACTCAAGTGGAACAATAGCTAGACTCCAGGTTTGCATATCAAGTTTGATATTTTTATTGTTTCTTAAGTATTGCAATCCTTTAGATTTTATTAATGCTAGGAACAAATGAATACTCAATAGCCTGTACTATTAATATAAATTCTTATTGTACTTAATTGCAATATGAACTAACATCTCCTCTAGGAGATATTTCTTGTTCTTGTTCTCAGGTAGGACACCTTGGTAATGCTATAATGAATTACCATGAAATTGATATGTTCTAATATAAAATGTTATTATAATGGAAATACTTTTTCTCTTGTTGTTGTTGTTTTAGGTAGGTTATCCTATGTATTCCAGGAAGGTTACCACAAAAAAGAAATACTTGAAAGGACTCAAAGGGAGTTAGTGATCAGGAAGAAGCAAGGTTTCGTGACACTTTGTAGGATGCATAGGGACATGCAGCAAATGGAAGAGTGGTTCAAGGATTCTCTCAATTAAAAGGATTTGATGGAAGACTTTGAAAAGAAGGATCTTGTAGGCCTTCGAGTCGAGTTGTAGGCCTTCAAGTCGAGTTGTAGGCCTTTGTGCCAAGTTGTAGGCTTCAAGCCGAGTTGTAGGAATTTGTTTTGAGTTGTAAGCCTTTGTGTCGAGTTGTAGGCCTTCAATCTGAGTTGTAGGCTTCATTCTGAGTTGTAGGATTCATGCCGAGTGGTAGGCCTTGTGCCGAGTTGTAGGCTTTATGCCAAGTTGTAGGCCTTGTGATGAGTTTTAGGCTTCATGCCAAGTTGTAGGCTACTCTAGTGAGATGGTATGGTATGATGAGTTGTTGCTACACCAGTGAGACATTCTGGTACACTAGTGGCGTAGTCGAGGACTTGTATGCCTGTGATGGTGTTTCTCGTAATATGATCCGGGTGATCATGAGATAGCCTGTGTAGCTCTGGCGATCCTATCGGTTTGTAAGATCATGTAGGTCTTGTCCATGCCATGTGAGATGGATGGATAATGACGATATTAATGATGATACTCATGACATGGGTGTATCCATGGGTGAGCACGTCATGCAGGTGTATCCCATGAAAATGATGGTGAAACACACTACGAGGTGTAGCTCTAGTGTTCTCTAGCAGGTTGTGGCCCATAGACGAGATTGAAAGGTACACATGGGTGTATCTATGTGTGAAGTAATGATGCTACCAGTAGCATGGTCTATGTAACCATCATGAGAGGATCATGTCATAATGAGAAAGGCTATGAAGACCAGAAGGGAACATCATGGTTAAATGAATCCCTAGCTAAGAGGGAGTGTTGATGTTTTGGTAGGTGCGGGAGGTATTAACCTCCATGGATAAACCTTTGACTAGAATAGAATATTCTAGAAGCAACAGAAAACCTAAAAAAATGTGTGAAAACCCTCGAAGACAAGTTGGCTCAGCAAAATAAGTAATATTGAAGTATTATATGAAGAAATGGACAAGTCGGCCCTACTTGAAGAGACACCTTTTCACCTAGTCAGATTAGTATAGATAGAAGGCTCTTGAGATCATTTGGAAACACACCCACACTCAAGAAAGTGGTGCAAAGGTCTAGAGGAAGAGTGCAACTGCAACGAATGCACCTGGGTACTAGTCTTGGTCTGTGGTTTTGGACTTTCTACTTGATGCGCTATCTTTGGNGGTCTAGTGTTGCTTCCAAAATCATTCTATCTGTCAAAGGTTACGGTTCTTGGGGGTGACTACGTGCCTATGTTTGGGTGACAATATTGTGATATTGTCTATGGTTAAACAAGCAAAACATTCTAACACCTTCCTCTTATGAGATTTGTAACAAAAACCGCTAAATTTCCTATGTCAGTAATTCCTAGAGAAGGAAAATGAACAGATCCCATTACACCTTCACTTATTTCAAATTGTGCTAAAGAAAAGCTTATTGAGCATGCCAACCAGCAAAACAATTTTATGATAAAAAATTGCACGATGCCTCAAACTCCTTGCAAATTGTTGAATAACCCCATTTAAAATGAAGGGAAGCCTAACCAACTTGCGATAAACACAAACATTTCTACATCTTCCCGATCTATTTTCTATGGAAAACATTTACACAACAATGTCGTGCTTGCAAATATTTATAGTGCACATCTCATATCATTTGGATTAACATTAAAGTTTTGTAACTTCTAATTCCATTCTTTCCCCTTTTCTTTACCTCATTTTATCCTTAATAAAATATGACAGAGACATAGAAGTGATAGAGTACACTCAAAGAATTTTAACTTATTTACTTGTCTATTACATTAAAAAACACATACATTTATAAAATGTTGAGCAGAGCTCAACCATTGACCTTGATTAAAGATCAAGGGCTCTCATTCAACCTATCCACTATCCTTATCTCTTTGATCCATGTGTTCAAGTAATCCTTTGACTAGTGCATCTCTTATCTCTTACATATTCACATAAGTCATTTTTTCTAGTTACCTATTCAATAGGTTAGATCATGGTTACATCATGAGCATGTGTGAGTTAATTATAACACTCCTCCTTAACAAATACATGTCTTAATATCTATATGGTCATGTCTTTATCAGATTCATGTCTTCATCTTTTGTCATATTCATATGGTTGAGATTCCTTCAATGTGTTTCTTCATTTTGCTTGCTTCCCCTCATCATAAATCACCTTGAGATTTTGCAACTTGCAAAAGTGGTTTTGGATGACCACAAACCATTACACCAAGTGATTTATAGATGACCACAAACTTTTCATACAAGCGGTTTCAGTTGACCATGAACCTTACACATAAATGGTTTCAGATAACCACGAACCTCACACACAAATGGTTTTGGAAAACCATGAACCATGATGGAGAAATTAATTTACGATTGACACACTCTCTTGGGATTTCTTCAATATGAGCTTCATCCTTGAATTTTCTTCTTCCTTTTCTACCTACACAAAACTTATTAACTTGAATTGCTTCTTCCTCTTGTACCTGTAAACAATTAATCATTGATGTCCATACAAAAAACAATCCATCTACCAAGATACATTGGTTCCATTCGGTGTACTCTCTAGTTTGATATGAATCCTTTTCACCTACATGGTTCATCAAAATGTTAGAATCTCCTTTAATCATAACTTGGTACCAATATTCTCA
>ML787544.1:306539-349514 GCA_009831015.1 Picea engelmannii | reverse complement strand
CAATAGACCAAACATATCAAGTTAGAAAGATATTTCATTAGAAAAACAATAAAAATTTGACTCTACAGACTTAGCTACAGAATCATCTGATTCTGTAGCTAGTCTAAAATAGCATACAGGATCCGATAGAAATCAAATCAAATCTTTCTTAAAAGAATCAGATCCAATTTACTTTCAATAAACATTAAAATGAATCACTAATGATTCAAATGATTTTATCATTCAATATAAAACTTAATCAAAAGTGATTTAATCAAAATAGGGATAAGAATACTCTGTTTCACGGTTACCATAAAATTGGGTCAAACAGTAACAAGATTGTTCTGTATCAAATGAAATCCATAGTGAGTCATATCGTGTGTGATACGATCTAATCCAACACAATCATAATCCATTCGTTATGGCTATAATAATGTAACATAAGATTCATGTCGTTTTAATTAAATACAAAGATGGAAAGACTGTTATGATCATGGGTAAACAAGACATTCATAACAATATCAACCAAAATTCGCCATAGATTTCGATCACTGAGCGTTATACAGTCAATAGACAGGATCAGTTAAATACAACCATCATCAGATCGACAGAAGTGATAATCATAAACTGGGCAACAATCGAAACAAATCGTGACTGAGTTTAATATAGAATAATAATGAATCCAATCTCATTTTACAAATCAGCTTGTAACTGAATACTCATTACCATTACAAATCCAACCAATAACAGGGTCGATCTTAACAGCAAACCAATACGAATTAGCCGGCTGGGTTTCACATAACTGTTACGAATTGAATCCATTCACGATTTGGGTGAATTTATCATATTAAAAACAATCCAGATTGTATTCGAGTTGGTCGAAAGCCATATAGACATAAAACCGTAACAGTTGACCATATCACGATTGTTACCAATCATAGCATATACATGATAACGAAATCAAAACGAAATGTGATTGTGTTCAGAATCAAAATATGAGAAAAAGATCGTGTCTATAAAACAACTTCAATCGACAGCAGAGCATTCATTTTGGCTAAATCAAACAACTCAAATCGATACCAAATCAATCAAATCGATTAAAATTTAATCGAAACTAAACTGGGAAACGGAATTCCATTTAGTCAAAGCAAGGCTAAGTATACAATGTAACGAAACCAATCAATGCTGAACAGAGCTATCCAAACCAAATTTGAATCATTATATAAACTTATACTATTTACAAAAAATGATTGATATTACACATACCTGTGTGACGAGGCTATCCAATTACGCCAGCTTAGAATTCACCACAGCCGTGGCCGATTCCACATTTTTAAACAAAATGGAGCCTGTTGTTCTTTGTCTCTTATCAGTGGTCTGTAGCTCAGCCTTTTGACGGGTGAGCAGTGTAACCTGGTCCTCCAAAGATTTAATCTTTGACTGTAGCATCGGCACATCAAGATAATATCTTTCCAACCATGAGCCGCATTGATCACAGGGTGGCCTTGCAGGTTCAGGGGAGGGTTTGGATGAATGACCGGGGGCTTTACATGGCAGCTTAATGCCAGGGTAATCTGGGTCATTTTGCAAGCAAGGTGGTAGGTTCAACACGAAGTCATATGAGGGTTTGGCACACAAACCTTCCGAATAGGGATATTCACTTGCCAAAAAATGTTCAACCTCTGAATCAGAGTCCTCGCTAAGCATGATAGGGTCAGGATTGACAGGGGGTTTTGGCTTGTTTCTCGCCATGCAAGAGATTAGACGCGCATTCTTTTTGCCTTTGGCGTTTGTAGTAGGTTTGGCTTTAGGCTTCTTTCCCACATGCTTAACAGATTCGACATCCTTGGTCACAGAGTAGGGTAGGTCGATAGGTGAGTCGGGTAAGGGTTTAGGTAAAAGGATACTGTAGGGTACCAGGGGTACAGACTTATCCTCGGCCACCACAGGTTTGTCAACCTGTGGTGGATTTGAATCCAAAAAATTATTGCGAGCAAGGAAATCATCGCAACAGTCTCGGTGTAACCCCAGATGACAAACAACAATCATTTTAACTAGACCATAGTGAAAGAGGCTGCTATCATCCTGATTCCTTTTGTATTTCTTAGACATTTTGAACAGGCTTCTATGCAAATAGTATGGCATATTGAGCTCAAAACTAATAAAAACCATTAACAAACGAAGGTGGTGTAAGAAAACAAAACCATACCGACCCTCGTAGGTGATGAACTGCTTGATAATCATCAATAAGTCATGCCATCCCTGTTTTAGCATGGTCACGGGAAAACCTTTGTCACAGGAGCTAACCTTACGCGACTGAAAGAGCAAAGTCCAAGGGACTTCATCTACCTTGCAATTCTTGGACCATCGTTGTCCAGTGGTAGACAAACCTGTAGCGAGACTTACAAAATGCTCGTCAATTTGCAATTGAACATCACCGACCTTGGCTCGACAGCCATCAAAGGTCAATGCAAATTGCCTAGAAACGCAGAGGTTAAAACCATCAAATTTATGTATGAATGGGAGCCACCCATTTTCCTCAAGGTCACTGCAGGCACCGTCGAACATCAACAGAGCCTGGCTACCATTTGGTTCAGCGCTCACGACTGGAGCCATGGTGCGAGCGCATGGTAAGGGTTTGGTTCGAAAACACCAGCATACAGGAGCAAATTCATTCGGTCTAACCACTATGAACGATCAAAGGGGAAGCATTAATGTGCACATGCGAGGGTGGTGGAATCACTTACCGCCATGCAAAATAGTAATGGAAAAGTACAACTACCAAATTAATCCTCTGTTCAATCAATCATAGCACAAAACCATATCATTCGTTTAACCAAAAATCAAACGATGAGTAATATGCCAATGCGCCACTTACCATATTTGAAACCATGAATATTCAATGTGAAATCAAACCCAAATGTTTAACCAACGCGCCATTGCATACATGTTTAATCAAAGGTTTTAAAACATTATGACAATTGATTTCATAAAATCGACAAGCCAAGAGCTATAACAATAAGGATCGCATCATATATATAAAAAAGAAACCAAAAATAAACCATGACCCCTATAAACATAAACTTTCATGCTCAATGCCTTACCAATCAAATAAAAATCAAGTTGTGCAATCAAAGTAAGAATAGGCAAATAGGCACAGTTTCAAAAAATCTTTTAGCCACTTAATGATAATCCAGAGGTAAGTGCCATTCAAAATATCATGACAATTCAAATAACGATGGAGTAGTTTTCACGCTTACAGTCGTGAAAACTAAATGGAGACCAATTTGCAAATGTCGCAAAGAATGAAAATATCGCCTATTTGAAGAAATGCGACGACAATTTGAATTTGAGAAGACATAGGTGTAGGCAGCTTATAGGTCAATGGAAAAAATTGAATTGGCTTCCAACAATGACGACACACTGGTAGAAGCAGTTATCTCTGTCAAAAGAAATAAGTTCAGATTAGGACAACAAAGAAAATTTCAACTCAAAAACAACAACCACAAAATTGTACAAACATCATCATTTACCATCTTTTCCAGCGATGTTTTAAAAGATGAAAACTAATAACAGTCTTAAGATCAGCAAGTCACGATATTAATGATAAAATCTTCAATACTGTTGGCATGGCCACTGCTTCCAGCAGACATCCATAGCCTCGACAGGGTTTCCATTTAACCCACTCTGACATCTGTATCCTGTCAAGAAGTTCTAGATCAGAATAAAGGACATTAAAGAGGTTTCTTATAATTTTTTACAGATTTTCATGTACCCGACATTGCTTCACTGCCAACAGGCCTGTTCAGTACCCCGACAAAGTTGTCTTGGCACCATGCTTGCATTTACCCGCTGCCAGCAGACCTGTTCAGTATCCCGGCAGGTTTACAAACACTTCCCACAGCTCTTATTAATATTTTTATTTTGTTTTCTTTTGTAGATATATAGTTGAGCGGGGTGATGCTGATAATCTTGATTTTTAACATATTTTTCAGACCTCATCAGAATTTTTTGACACTGTCATTTATTCAGCTCCATAGATGTTTTATTTATGAAAACAACTTCCTATGACAGGGAGACATCTTTTTGAGTCATTCCTTTACGGAAAAGGGACAGCGTAAAAAGATAATAGATGACCATGACAAACTTTGCTCAGAGATTGAAATTAGTAACTTCTTTCGAACAACAAAATTTTCCAACATAGATATCATTTTAGCGATATATCATTGATGTTCGTACAAACTTTCAGAAGTTATTTCAGCGAAGAAATTTTCTATGGTCTTTGTCTGGATGGCTCAGTGCACAGGTATGCATATTTTACCAAAAAACACACAAAAAGCTGATCAATTCAAATCAAAACCAAAACAGAAAGCAAATGAAAATGCAAACAAAAATGAAATATTTACATAAAGTACAAGCGTAGTTATCAAGCAAAGTATCTTTTCAGGGCTTGGCCATTCACCGGATAGGTGTCAAGCTACCCTTCAAGATTCTGCAATCGAAAGGAACTAGGACCCAACTTTTCAGCAATTAAAAATGGCCCAAGCCATAAGTTTTGGAACTTGGTGTGCTCACCCTTTCCTTCGTGTGGTTTGTCCCACTTTAAGATGAGATCGCCTACTTCAAAATTCCTATCAGAAGAAGAATTAGAGTCGAACCAACTTTTAATCAATTGTTGATGTTGGTCTAACTTACGCTTAGCTTGAGTTCTTTCTTCTTCTAACTTCATCAAAGCGTTAATGCGGCTTTCTAAAGGGGGACAATCTTCTTCTTGGACTTTTTGTGACAATTGAAGCAAAGGAAGAAGAATGTGAGGTGGCAGAATGGCTTCTCTTCCATAAACGAGAAAAAAGGGAGAGTTACCTATAGCATCTTTAGGTGTTACCCTATCAGCCCATAGCGCGTTCAACAGTGCATTGTGCCAGTTCTTGTGATTTTCAGCCACGGTTCTCTTGATAATTTTGATCAAGTTCTTTTTTGTAGATTCTGCTAAGCTGTTGCCCTGGGGGTAGTAACTAGCAGAATACTTCAGCTTTATTCCTTTCTCCAAAGCAAACTCACTCATCTCTAGAGAAGAAAAGTATGAAGCGTTATCAAAGACTAGACAATCAGCGATACCGAAACAAGTGATAATATTTGAATTTAGAAAAGCGATCACCTGACTTGTGTTAACAGTTCTTAGCGTGGCAGCTTCGGACCATCGAGTAAAGTAATCAGTGGCTGTCACAATATACTTGTGCTGTTGTGAGGATGGAGGGTTAATAGGACCTATGATATCAAGGCCCCATTGCTGGAAAGGAGAATCAACTGAAACGGGTTGCAAGGGGAAGGCTGGTTTTTGCAACCGCCCTGATGCTTTCTGACAGATGATACATTTGCGACACAAAGCGTGGGCGTCCCTAAAAAGTGTGGGCCAGTAGTAACCAGCTCTCAAAACCTTATGAGCAGTGGTATCGCCACCGAAGTGACCACCAGCTTCTCCTGCATGCAACTCAAGCAAGACTTTTTCTTCTTCGTCTTTTTCGAGGCGGCGCATCAGTACACCATCAAAATTCTGACGAAACAGTATACCGTTAACTAGATGAAAGGAGGCGGACTTTAGTCTCAACGCTCTTATTTTGGTAGGGTCAAGGTGACGGGGTGCTGATCCACGTTCAAGACAAAATCTAATATCGTCGTACCAAGGACTTACGAGATTTTGTGTGCAACAAATCAAACTTTGATCGCGTTGTTCTAGGTTTGACGTATCACTATCTTCTTGCTGTCCTATTTCTGAATCAACAACCAACTTACACAATCCTTTTCCTCTCACGATCTGTGCTGGGGTGATTTCTAAGTCATACTCCTGTAAGGAGGTGACCCAGTTGGCTCTCTTCTCTCCTAACTTCTTTTGTACTAACAAATTCCTCACGACAGTGTAAGGGACAATGACCTTCGTCCTCGACTTCAAAAGATAGGACCGGAAATGCTTAACTGCTTTGAAAACAGCATAGGCTTGCTGATCGACCGCTGGGTAGTTAAGTTCAATACCTTTGAAAGAAGAACTCATAAAGGCGATGGGTACTTCATTGTTCTCGGAATTCTTCTGAGTTAGGACTACGGCATAGGAACGATCAGAGGCAAAAGTATAGAGTGTAAAGAATTGAGAGAAATCAGGGCTCATGAGAGACGGAGTGTCTATTATGGCCTTCTTTATGTCGTTAAAAGATTGATTTTCTATGGGTCCCCAGTGATATTGGGTGTCTTTCTTAATTAGATTCTGGAGAGGCATGACCATTTCGGAGAAACTGGGGACAAATCTTCTCACGAAATTAATCTGGCCTAGGAAAGACTGCATGGATTTCTTGGACGTAGGTGGAGGAAGTTTAGCGATGACTTGAGTCCTCTCGGGGTCAATAATCATCCCATCACTAGACACAATGAATCCTAGTAATTTACCATGTTCTACTGCAAAAATGGACTTCTTGGGGTTCAGGGAGATGGCGTATTTACGACATCGTAGCAGAACGGCTCGTAAGTGAGCTAGATGATCGTCTTTGTTTTTAGAGTAAACGGTCACATCATCTAAGTAAACTACAATAGAGTGATTGATTAAGCCTCGGAAAGCAATGTCCATTGCTCTCTGAAAGGTAGCACCAGCATTAATCAATCCAAAGGGCATTTTTCGATAAGCATAAGTGCCCCACGGGGTACGGAAGGTAGTTTTTAGTTGGTCCGGTGAAGACATCAAGACTTGGTTGTATCCAGAGAAACCATCCAGTAAGGATAGCCTCTCAGAACCAAATACTTGTTGAAGGATCTGTTCCATGGGAGGGACAGGATAATTATCTTTGTCAGACGCTTTGTTGAGGTTTCGGAAATCGACACAAAGTCGAATTTCCCTATTTTTCTTCCGAACTGGGACGAGGTTGGATACCCATTGAGTGTGTCTAACAGGAAAAATTATTTTAGCACTTAGGAGTTTATTCAATTCTTTTTGAACGGTCGGTTCTAATTTAGGATGCATTTTCCTCAATTTCTGTTGGAAGGGTAAGGTTTGAGGTTTCATCGGGATGACATGCTGTATAATATTAGGATCGAACGTTTTAAGATCATCGTAGGTCCATGCAAAGACATCCTTAAATTCTTTAAATAATTTAACAAAAGCAGCTTTTTCTTGCTTAGAACATCCCAAGCCTAGATTGATACACTGAGGATTTTCATTAGTCCCTAAATTGACTTTTTCATAAGACAATGAAGAACTATTGGTTTTGCAATTGACCGTCTTTTTAAATTTATCTTCAAAATCATAAAAATTTTCTAATCTAACAACAGATTTGGGTATGTAATTTACCATGTCCGATAGAGCTTCAGGGGATTTCGGATTAGGTATTACCGTAAAGTCATGCAAATTGTTGTCGTGCGTGCGTTCATCTATCACTGTGCCTTGAAAGGTTTCTTCCATGTGCAGAAAGTTAATGATCTGCTGATCATCGTCAAATACTCTCCAGTTTGTAATATTGTCAGGAACAGATGGTCGAAACAATAGCTCCACGGAGAATGTGTTTGGGGATAAGCCTTCTACAGGAAGAAGTTTAGAGGCTACATTAGCTAGTAAATATGCTTCAGCTTTATTTAATCTAGGAATGGAATTTATATTAAAAGTAGAAAATTTGTTCATTAAACTCCATACCTCAGACTGGTAACTTTTGAGATGTGGGGAAAGACAGTGGATAGAGTCTCTTACCTGTCTAACCACTATTTCAGAGTCGCCGAATACAACCAGATTTTGGATGTTCATGTCCAAGGCTTTTCTGAGACCTTGCAGCAAAGCCTCATATTCTGCAGTATTATTAGTACATTCAAATTCTAGTCTACAAGCCATTAATGTCTTGTTACCTGCCGGATCGATAATGATACAGCCTGCACCAACTCCTTTAGACTTAGAACCGTCGAAATATAAAGACCAAATTTGATTTCCATCGGACTCATGGGACTGTTGCATAGAAGCTGTTGGTTGCACATATGCTACGATCTCGGACTACTGTTCTGGATTGATGATAGGTGAAACTTCAGCCATAAAATTTCCGAAGTAGATGTCCATCCCTTGGACTTCAGGTGAATCAGTAGGAGGTGTGTATGGTTCATTTGGGTCATTCAAATCCTTAACCATGAACTTAAGGTAACGCTCATGATTCACCCTGATCTTATTGGGCTTACCATTTTCTGGAAGCCATAAGTGAGACCAATCCGTTGCGAAGTAACCATGTAGTTGCTCCGACCAGTCCCTGCACAAAAACATGCCATACACTTCTGGAATATCCACCACAATTATATCAATAACCTGATGAACTTTCGGGTTAGACGATAATCTAATCAATACATTTTTTAGTTTGCCTATAACTTTAACATCTGTTCGATCAAGTTGTATGATTTTTAAAGAAGATGGTTCTACCTCAGCGTTAATCTTTTGGCAGACCGACCAGGGCATCACATTGGATGATGCTCCCGAGTCAACCATACAATTATGCACATTTCTGTTGAAGATTTCGAAAGTTAAAAGAAAAGGAGGAACATTCTTACGAGTGCTAAGAGTAGTAGCTTTTGGTTTCTTACTCGCAGTTTCTAAGACTACTTTATCTGAATTATTTACATTGTTTACATTATTTACATTATTTACAGGGGTTGTAGGAAGGCTTCCTTTATCTTGAGAATCAGGATTATTTTTGGTGGAAGTCTTCTGTGGAACTTTGCTTTGCACAACCTTGTTACCATTTGAATTACCATTCTTGCCATTTTCTGAAATATTTTGCAACATCTTCTGTAACAAAAATGGGAACTTTAACAACTCATAAATAGAAATGTTAGCCCTTAATTTTTTAAGATCTTCAACTACATCATAATCTAGTTTAGGGCTGATATTACTCTGTTTAGTTTCTACTGATTTAGATGGCTTTGGAGGTGAAGTTGTAGTGTTCTCGGCAGAAGGTTTATTTGTTGTCTTACTCCTAGTGTTTTAAGGGTGAATAGTCTCAAAGTTGGCTTGGAAGATGCTATCCGAGAAGTGTCCAAAGATGTTTGGAGAAGACTCTTCTTCTTGAACTGTTTCCTGCTCAACCTCCTCCTGAGGGACATCATGAGGCATCAAGTTATCTTGGGCTTCTAGAATTGTCTAAAGAGCACATTGCAAACTTTCTAGGTTCAAGCCTTCAGGGTTTGGGTTAGGCCGGTTGGTAGGAAAAGGCTTTCGGAAAGGAGGTTTGTAGGGTCCTTTACTCAAGGAAGCTTCTTCAGTTGACCTTTTTAAGTCTATAACTTGATTAGATAATTTTTGAACAACTTTCGTTAAATTTTCCAAATCAGAGTTTTCAGGTTGTGTTTTGCTTTGCATAGGTCTAGGGAGAATTTCAGTCTTCTTTTTGGAAGAAGGAACAGTCTCAGTTTCGTTGCTAGAAGAGTCCTTAAGACTAAGTATGTCTTTTTCAATTTGGGTAGCCTCTTCGAAGGCTTCTAACAACGTGGACTTTTTAGAACATTTAACCCAAATAGCTATACTTTGATGTAGAGCTTTAGTGTAGTAAGCTATTACAAGACTCTCAGCAGGCATAGAATCTACAGGGATTCGATTTTTAAGCGTTAAGAATCTTTGATTGAAATCTTTAACTTTTTCTTTTGGGTTCATTTTTAAGCTTGAAATATCCATGACTAAGACTTCCGGAGCTTTACCATCTCCGAATTTTTCCAAAAAGCATGACTCAAACTTTTCCCAAGACACTATGGTATGGGGCTGTTGGGCGAATTACCAAGTGGACGCATTACCCTCAAAAGTGTAAGGGAACAACCTACAGACAACGTCTTCATGTTCAACATTATGGAGTCGGATGGCTAACATAAATTTTTTGATATGATCTTCGACTATCTGTTTTGAATCGGGATCAAACTTAGGAAGCCACTTCTCTGGGTGCTTAGGTAAAGGGTGTTGGGCTCTAGGTACAACTACGACATCCTGGTCCAACCAAGGTCTAGCAGGGTTGTTCTGATTTTCCATTGGGGTGATGGGTGTGGAAGGACGAGAAGGTGAATTGCCTTCGTCGGAAGAGGAATCTCCTCCAGAAGAAGAAGGAGATGAGGGAGGTGGTGAAGGAGGTATCCCAGATCCTCTTGCAGCAAGATTTTTGATTGGATCTGTAGGATTCACAGTGAGGTTAGTGTCACCTAATTGTTATCTGATATCAGAGAAGTCTAAAGGTCGACCCCACGGACAGTTTGGTTGCCTCAAACTAGCTAAGGCACTATGTGTTTTAATAAGAGATCGGCGGACAATCTCTTCCAAGTCATCACCTGTAGGATTAGGGGTTGCTGGCTCAACTGTGATCTGTGGATCTTCGGTTGAAGTAGTTGTTGTTTGAAGGGGAATATTATCTTGTGAATGGATTCTAGTCACTATAGGTGAGCGATTAGGGGGGGGAGGAGTCTTGCAACCGCCTCATGCCAATAATTAAGTTAAGGCCATCCTTCTAGCGCCATTTGTTGACAGGCAAAATTGACCGTCCGTCAACTAAGAGAGTGGAACCGGTCCAGGGTTGTCTAAATAACCCAAGCCGTTTGGAATGAACCACCCTGACGGGTTTAACGACTCCGTTGGCCGCTCTAAGATCCTAAGAAAACCAAAGAGAAAATTAAACTAAACTAACTAATCTAACTAAAACAAATAAAACTAGCTAAAACTAACTAAATAAAAGAAACTAACTAACTAAAACTAAATAAAAGGAACTAAACTAACTAAAACTAATAAAACAAATCAACTAAAAACAAACTAATACACTAATCTAATTAAAACAAACTACTAAATTAAACTAAAACTAAATATAAACTACTCTAACTATTCTATATACAAACTACTAATTACTATTACACTAACTCTACTAATTAACTGTCTAATTACTAATTGAATTACAACTTATTCACAAATATACATTATCTACAAGTTGCAGATTTGAATAAAACCTGTAAAACTCATTTGCTATCTGCCCTAAGACAGCGAGATATGTTTTTTTTTTGTTTTGATTTTTATATTTTATGAAAAAGAAATAAAACTAACTGAAATTAAATGATCTAATATACTAATTCTATCTAACTAAACTTATATCTAAACTAAACTACAAACAATTTAACAAACTGACCTGGAAACGCTCCTAATTTGCCTGTGTATGATGACTTCGAAGCTGGTCGGAGGAAGTAAACTCGCACCGGTTAGTCCAAAAGCTTCTCGTAAACGATAGGCTGCGCTGCTCTTTGAGTTGTTTACAGGACAAACAAGACATAAAAAATCATAACAATTTTATGATTTATAAATCTCTGCAATAAGGGAAACCTGTTATGCAAAAACTTATATTTTATAATCCAACTTATGCAGAAGGGAAGCCCGTCATTCACAAACTGAATTAAACAATTGCTATGTTTTTTAAACACTAGAAGAAATCAGATATGGATAACAATGATTAAATTATATCACTTGCACATGATTAAGATATCTAAAGTAGTCATTAACCAGATACAAATTGATATACACAACATGAAACAAAATATTGATATAATGAGAAGCTAAAGATGTAACAAAACACCAAATTCTGCCTCAGTCTGTATTAAAGCTCCATATCCTTGATCTCCCCTGAATGAGGATGATCATTATTACAAAAATGATAGGTATTTATAAGTCTCTCCACAGGGTAAAACCTCCCTGTGGATAATATCAAACTGTTTTACATAATCTGGGAGATATCCCAAAATCAACTAAACTAGGAAACTAAAATGCAAGTGAAATATTTCAAATAACCCCTAACTGCTCATCATATCACTGCAATTTCGAATTCATCTACAATAGACCAAACATATCAAGTTAGAAAGATATTTCATTAGAAAAACAATAAAAATTTGACTCTACAGACTTAGCTACAGAATCATCTGATTCTGTAGCTAGTCTAAAATAGCATACAGGATCCGATAGAAATCAAATCAAATCTTTCTTAAAAGAATCAGATCCAATTTACTTTCAATAAACATTAAAATGAATCACTAATGATTCAAATGATTTTATCATTCAATATAAAACTTAATCAAAAGTGATTTAATCAAAATAGGGATAAGAATACTCTGTTTCACGGTTACCATAAAATTGGGTCAAACAGTAACAAGATTGTTCTGTATCAAATGAAATCCATAGTGAGTCATATCGTGTGTGATACGATCTAATCCAACACAATCATAATCCATTCGTTATGGCTATAATAATGTAACATAAGATTCATGTCGTTTTAATTAAATACAAAGATGGAAAGACTGTTATGATCACGGGTAAACAAGACATTCATAACAATATCAACCAAAATTCGCCATAGATTTCAATCACTGAGCATTATACAGTCAACAGACAGGATTAGTTAAATACAACCATCATCAGATCGACAGAAGTGATAATTGTAAACTGGGCAACAATCGAAACAAATCATGACTGAGTTTAATATAGAATAATAGTGAATCCAATCTCGTTTTACAAATCAACTTGTAACTGAATACTCATTGCCATTACAAATCCAACCAATAACAGGGTCAATCTTAACAACAAACAATACGAATTAGTCGGCTGGGTTTCACATAACTGTTACGAATTGAATCCATTCACGATTTGGGTGAATTTATCATATTAAAAACAATCCAGATTGTATTCGAGTTGGTCGAAAGCCATATAGACATAAACCCGTATCAGTTGACCATATCACGATTGTTACCAATCATAGCATATACATGATAACGAAATCAAAACGAAATGTGATTGTATTCATAATCAAAATATGAGAAACAACTCGTGTCTATCAAACAACTTCAATCGACAGCAGAGCATTCAGTTTGGCTAAATCAAACAACTCAAATCCATACCAAATCAATCAAATCGATTAAAATCTAATCGAAACTAAACTGGGAAACAGATTTCCATTTAGTCAAAGTAAGGCTAAGTATACAATGTAACGAAACCAATCAATGTTGAACAGAGCTATCCAAACCAAATTTGAATCGTTATATAAACTTATACTATTTACAAAAACTGATTGATATTACACATACCTGTGTGACGAGGCTATCCAATTACGCCATCTTAGAATTCACCACAGCCGTGGCTGATTCCACATTTTTAAACAAAATGGAGCCTGTCATTCTTTGTCTCTTATCAGTGGTCTGTAGCTCAGGCTTTTGACGGGTGTGCAGTGTAACCTGGTCCTCCAAAGATTTAATCTTTGACTGTAGCATCGGCACATCAAGATAATATCTTTCCAACCATGAGCCGCATTGATCACAGGGTGGCCTTGCAGGATCAGGGGAGGGTTTGGATGAATGACCGGGGGCTTTACATGGCAGCTTAATGCCAGGGTAATCTAGGTCATTTTGCAAGCAAGGTGGTAGGTTCGACACGAAGTCATATGAGGGTTTGGCACACAAACCTTTCGAATAGGGATATTCACTTGCCAAAAAACATTCAACCTCTGAATCAGAGTCCTCGCTAAGCACGATAGGGTCAGGATTGACAGGGGGTTTTGGCTTGTTTCTCGCCATGCGAGAGATTAGACGCGTATTTTTTTTTCCTTTGGCATTTGCAGTAGGTTTGGCTTTAGGCTTCTTTCCCACAGGCTTAACAGATTCGACATCCTTGGTCACAGAGTAGGTTAGGTCGATAGGTGAGTCGGGTAAGGGTTTAGGTAAAAGGATACTGTAGGGTACCGGGGGTACAGACTTATCCTCAACCACCACAGGTTTGTCAACCTGTGGTGGATTTGAATCCACAAAATTATTGCGAGCAAGGAAATCATCCCAACAGTCTCGGTGTAACCCCAGATGACAAATAACAATCATTTTAACTAGCCCATAGTGAAAGAGGCTGCTATCAGCCTGATTCCTTTTGTATTTCTTAGACATTTTGAACAGGCTTCTATGCAGATAGTATGGAATATTGAGCTCAAAACCAATAAAAACCATTAGCAAACGAAGGTGGTGTAAGAAAACAAAACCATACCGACCCTCGCAGGTGATGAACTGCTTGATAATCATCAATAAGTCATGCCATCGCTGTTTCAGCATGGTCACAGGAAAACCTTTGTCACAGGAGCTAACCTTACGCGACTGAAAGAGCAAAGTCCAAGGGACTTCATCTACCTTGCAATTCTTGGACCATCGTTGTCCAGTGGTAGACAAACCTATAACGAGAATTACAAACTGCTCGTCAATTTGCAATTGAACATCGCTGACCTTGGCTCGACAGCCATCAAAGGTCAATGCGAATTGCCTAGCAACGCAGAGGTTAAAACCATCAAATTTCTGTATGAACGGGAGCCACCCATTTTCCTCAAGGTCACTGCGGGCACTGTCGAACATCAACAGAGCCTGGCTACCATTCGGTTTAGCCCTCACGACTGGAGCCATGGTGCGAGCGCATGGTAAGGGTTTGGTTCGAAAACACCAGCATACAGGAGCAGATTCATTCGGTCTAACCACTATGAACAATCAAAGGGGAAGCATTAATGTGCGCATGCGAGGGTGGTGGAATCACTTACCGCCATGCAAAATAGTAATGGCAAAGTACAACCGCCAAATTAATCCTCTGTTCAATCAATCATAGCACAAAACCATATCATTCGTTTAATCAAAAATCAAACGATGAGTAATATGCCAACGTGCCACTTACCATATTTCAAACCATGAATATTCAATGTGAAATCAAACCCAAATGTTTAACCAATGAGCCATTGCATACATGTTTAATCAAAGGTTTTAAAACATTATGACAATCGATTTCATAAAATCGACAAGCCAAGAGCTATAACAATAAGGATCGCATCATATATATAAAAAAAAAAACCAAAAATAAACCATGACCCCTATAAACATAAACTTTCATGCTCAATGCCTTACCAATCAAATAAAAATCAAGTTGCGCAATCGAAGTAAGAATAGGCAAATAGACACAGTTTCAAAAAATCTTTTAGCCACTTAATGATAATCCAGAGGTAAGTGCCATTCAAAAGATCATGACAGTTCAAATAACGATGGAGGAGTTTTCACGCTTACAGTCGTGAAAACTAAATGGAGACCAATTTGCAAATGTCGCAAAGAATGAAAATATCGCCTATTTGAAGAAATGGGACGACAATTTGAAGTTGAGAAGACATCGGTGTAGGCAGCTTATAGGTCAATGGAAAAAATTGAATTGGCTACCAACAACCAATTTATCATAATTTATGACAACTGGGCTACCCGAATATATATGTTTTATCATGTTCTCTATGATAGGATGCTAATAGATATGAACTTTGACTATGATAAGCCAAATTTTGTAAATATTTTGTTGTTGCTTGCTTGACCCAACCCTTTAATATATACAAATCTTGAGTTCTTTAAAAAAAAAATAGATATCCCTTATTTTTACCAAATATCCCCTTTCATACCCACCTAATGCCTATAAACCCCCTTGTATCCCACATCCCCCAATACCTATAATTTATTGACTCTATTTTTCACAATTTTAAAACCCCCTTTATGAACAAGATATTGTTCAATAACATGAGGCCCCTTCACATGTTCTCATTCTAATTGGCACTCCCCTTGAACAAAACAATGATATATTGCATTTCAGAATTTAAAAAATTGTACAATCTCTCATGGACGACCTTATTATTAATAATAATAATAATCTATTTTTAAGGTCACAACCAAGCCAGACACCAAATTGGTGTATGAGACCCCCTTGTTTGTGGGACAAGATACCTCCTATGTGCAGTGATTTCATTGATGTGCAGTGATTTCATTGTTGAAGTCTGCATAAGTATACATACCCTACCCCCTCTAGATTTGAACATGTAACCTCCAAAGAGGAAACACATAATTCTTAACCATTAAACCCACTCAGATTGTATCATTAAAGAGATCTTTACCTCTAATCCCACAATCATGCACTTTCACGGACACCTACCATATCATCGATGAATCCAATTGGAATAATCCCTTCTCCTCCTTTTTCCTTTCCATGCGACAACAACAACACAACTTGGCTCTCAGGACCTCTCCAAATACATCCAAATACATGACCTCTCCCCATCAGCGCATGAGCGTTTTCCCGTAGATCTTCCAGATGCTCACAGCACTGGCCAATACCGACATCGAAGTGACTGTGAGCATCCCCAACAATTAGCTTCTGGGCGTTAGGAAATCGTGGTCGAAGACTCTCATAGCAATGTCCCCATCAAGGATCCCTGCAAATAACAATGCATGGAGAAAATGCGTATTGAACGCCAGTAGCTCGAAATTCCAGAGCTGTAGCAACTCCTATTCTTCTAGCACATGGATCTGAAGAAGAGTAGGCATGGCACCCTTCTTGAGCTCATCCACCATGTAAAGAGGCACGAATTTCCTCGGGTCGATCCTCAGCACTTCGTACGCAGTCAATCGCACCAACCCGATGCTCTTCTAAGCCCTGCCATTGACACTCTCATGCGCTTCAATGGCTCCATGGACCTCTTCTGCCAGGTCCCTATGTAGTTGGATAGCCACCGCCGTGGTCGATTTCAATAAACACACAATATTACATCAGTTGCTTTGCAATTCAATTTTGAATCAAAGACAACTTTCTAATATATATAAGCTTGAAGTCATTACAACATATTCATTATGAGCTTTATTCATGTAGCTATGGGAATTGAACCCCAGTGGGGAGGATAACTATCATTCCTCACAACCATCCAAGATACACCCAATTGACATTTTAACTTACTTACTTGTCTATTACATTAAATAACACATACATTTATACAATATTGACTAGAGATAGAGTACACACAATGACTTTTAACTTACTTATTTGTCTATTACATTAGATAACACATACATTTATACAACGTTGCGCAGAGCTAACCATGGATCTTGATAAGAGATCAATGACTCTTATTCAATCTATCTACTATCCTTATCTCCTTGATCCATGTACTCAAGTATTCCTTTAACTAATACATTTCTATTTCTAACTTATTCACATAAATCATCTTATCTAGTTACTTATTCCCGAGTTACATCGTAAACATGTATGAGTTAATTCTAACATTACTTTCATTTATTTTTAATATTTTATAACATCTAATTCCATTCTTTTTTAACTTTTGATCTTTAAGCTTGAGTTCCTTTTTGCTTTATGTCATCTTATCTTCTACTTTCATTTTATAATGTTCCTAACTTCTAATTCCATTTATTTTATTTTATTTTTTATTTTCTTTTAGCTTTTACTATAGTTTAATGTAAAATTTTATAACATTTAATTTTATATTAATTTAATTCAATTTTTTTTTTTAATTTTTAATTTTCTTTTAGCTTTTAATGTAAAATCTCTTAATATTTATTTGTATTCTTTTTATTTTTGTATTGACTTAATTTCATTTTTTTTATTTTTATTTTCTTTTAACTTTTACTTAAATTTAATGTAAATTTTCTTAACATTTATTTTTTTCTTTTATTTTCATAATTAACTTTTTTATAATTTGCTTTTACTTTTTTCCTTTTTACCTATTTTAATATTTTTTATTTTTACATATTATTTTTTTTTTGACAGAAATAGTTAGAGGAATTTTGTATTAATAACGGTGGACATGCCACTGGGTTCGGTATACTGGTAAAGATTTGCTTGTAAACTGGAAAACAAATGCCTGAAGATCTTAACTCAGTACAAAGTCGTGGAAACAAAAACTATTTCAGCGAGCCTGAGCGGCTTCACGTCATTACAACATTTCTTGCTTGGGAGTTTTTTCTCTTTTTTGACACCGTTTTCCATTCATTGCTTTGGTCCATAGATTGACTTTCCATTGGCCATGGAGGGTCTTCTTCATCAGCTAGATATGCCCAGCGTGAGATCTGGGGTTCTTGCTGGGTGGGCGACTTGGGAGCGGCTTCTACTTGAACTTTCCCCTTAGCAGGGGGTTTGATTTCGGCTTCAACTTCTGCTTCTTCTGCCGCTTCATGGGCCTTGCTTTCAAAGCGAGGCTCTGTTGGTGCCCCCATCCACCAGGTGGGTCTTTGGCTCTTGGACGACCTTTTTTCCCCGGGTGGTTTTCCACATCTGCGGGCTAAGTGCCCCGTTTCGAAACAGTTCCTACACTTGAAATTGAGAATCTCATAGTTGAGTTTTTGGGTCCTTGAGTAGTCCTTGCCTTGAAGAAATATTTCAGCAGGGAAACCTTTGGAGAAATCCATTTCAACACAGATCCAAGTGAAGGTGGAGAGGGCTGGCTTGGAGTCTGGACTTCTGCAGAGGAACTTGCCGATGCCATTGCCAATAGACTAAAGAGACTCATCCCAGGGGCAAGTAAGGAAGTCTCACCCAGACTGGAGCTGAAGAGATACAGTTCGTGGAAGGGTCGAAGGCAGGAGTCCATAGTTGCATGGACAGGCCTGCTCTGCCCCAGAGCCATGACCCGAAGTTAAACACCTTGTTTCTATCGCTTGTAGATTCGAAAACTGCCACAAAAAACCCTTTTGCATAGGGGTAGGTAATGACTTCTCCCTCTAAGAGCGGGTACCATTCGAAAGAGATCCAGGACAGCAGATCGGGAAGATTGCGCCAGTATCCATTAAACCTGCAAACTAAAGCGTGCCTGCTGTAATGACGAGCATGAGTTAGGACTTCCTGTGGCATTTGAATAGAAATGGCCGAAGTTTCTGAAACTGCTGCATGCAGCCCGAGTGGACGACCTTGACGAGAGATAGACTCAGGGACCGCTGCATGCAGACCGGAGAGAAAACCCTGGCGTGAAACCACCTCTTTAAATGAGGGGGCCGAAACTAGAGGGAGAAGAACTGAGATCGCTGCCGACGGAGCACCAGGTGGAGCGTTTGCATGAGAGGGCATCCCGGGAGAGAGAGTCGCGGCCGAAGGAGGGCTAGCAGCCGCCGCCGCCGCCGCAGCCGTACTAGGAGAGGTGCTACCGTGCTTTGGAGAGGGCGAGGGGGCCTCCATTGAAGCTTAGACGAGCCGGCAGGGAAGCTGCGACATCTGCGTTGGAGGACGGGTGGAGGGCAGGAGGCCACAGGGCCAGCGGCCTGCGGGAGATACAGGAGCACGGGAGATCTTTTTACATATTATTACTAAAATCCAAACATCTATATTTTTTTTAGAGGTTTAACATAAACTTGTCAATACGTTTCCAATAACATGGAAATCATCTGATTTCACTCTTTTACATTTATTTTTCACTTGTACACAAGTTTAAATATTTAATTTTTTCTTTTAATTTAATTATTTATTTTATTTTTTCTAAATATATATTTTCAATTTTTCAATTTTTCAATTTTGTTCTTAAATTTTATAATATGAATTCAATACAATCATATTAATAACATTTCCCAACATTTAATTCTAATATTTTGTACTTTTAAACATTAAAGTAAAAATATATTTCCATATTAATTTTTCTTTTCATTAAAATCTGTCCTAAAATTAGTTGTGCTAGTTCTAAATTTATAATGTGAATAAACAATATGATTATATAAAAAATATAATGTGGATAAACAATATGATTATATACTTTTTAAAAGAATGATTTTTTTTAATGATATTTTTGTTTTAACTTGATATATGAAAGTTATAAATCAATTTTATAATATAATTAAATATAAATGATTATATTTTATGGTATTATAATTAAATAATGGATATCTTTTTAATATTATTTCTAAATCATTTTTCCCTTTTTAAAATATATTTTGACATGAATAGAATATTACTTGAGTGGGTCTAATTGTTAAAAATATGTGTTTCCTCCTCAGAAGTCACATGTAAGTAGAGGCTTATGCCCTCCTTCAAGGATTTCAAATCGCTAAGGAAAATCATGTTCAACAACTTAACATTCTCGGAGACTACAAAAACACAATCAAATACTTCGCCTGGGTTTCCTCACCAAAGGATGATCACCTTGGCTCCATCATCAGGAGAATTACACGAACCCTAAATTATATTCCTCGCATCTCTTTTTATCACATTCTTCAGGAAAATAATGGACTAGTCTATATGCAGGCCAACCTAGCCACCACGTTGGAAAAAGGGGTCTTAAGTATCAACATGAGGTCTTTTGTCTCTCCAATACCTTGAATAATGGATATCAAATCAGAGTTATTTAGTGGTATATGGGTGGCAACCTTGGGCATGAGCCCAAGCATCAACATGACAGGTAGCAAGTCGATTCACCATATCATCCCCACATAGAATTCGTTATTTGTATCCCACACACATAGTCTCCCCACTAAGGGTGGGATCATTATGTCACCTCACACCTAGGTTTCCTAGTTCTGGATTATGGAGCTCATGTGGATTACTCTTGACATTATGTCTGCAGTTATGATGTGTACATTCTCCCGCCACACCTCATCATTCTCGTTAGTTTCTTGACATTCAAGCATGGGAGAAATTCAATATGGGCATGTCGAAGGATGCATTGCATGATAGGGGTTGACCTTTGGATCAATGGGACAGAGAGGAACATTGTCGGTGAGAGTTTGAGTCGGGGTATTGCTTTTCTATGCGGAATAAAGAGGAATTTAGTTGAGGAAAGTTTGAATCATGGGCCCATATATTTCCAAAAATTCTCTCTAGGAATTAATTATCTAGATTTGAAGGAGTTGGTTAGTTATGGGATTTGGCAGTGCACAACTAGTTCATGAAGCAAGGAAGCCACATTTGGGTGGGATTGCCTCTATAGTTCTTTCTTTCCCGTCCACGGTCGCTAAGACTAGGCTTTTTTGGGAGCCTATTCTGGTTTCCTCTTCACGTGGGAAAAGGTCAATGGAGAATGCGAAGGATGGAGCTCCTTTAGCCCCTCATATGGATCTTCAGATGGATGACTCCTTGGCTTCTCTTCATTAATTGCAGATATCAATTCAAGGTCTAACCTCCTAGGTTTATTTCATCCTAGATATTTTAATTCAACTTCAAACAATAATGCATCAAGATCACAATGAGATGGATGCCTTGTGATCATAATTGGAAGAATTGCAGGCCCAACCAACTTCCACTCCACCTATCCCCACGTTGCGCTGGATTTTACTATGAGTGGCTCGTCCCCCTCAATTGGAAGTCCTCTACCATATTTGAATTTTCTAGCTAACAACCCAGGGAAGGAACTTACAGATTCCAACTATCTCCCCAAAACTAGTATTTGATGTTTTTCTTTGTTCTCCTCATCCTTGGAACTTTCTATAGAATTTCATCTATTAAGTATTGTACTAAATTATCTTTGATGGAAGACTGTATATATCTAGTGGTAGATAAGCTAAGATACACATATGAGCACCATAATTTTGCTTCTCCCTGGGATACTTTGTACGTATACTTTTCCAGCCTCGACCCCACCCTTTTTCTAATAAAAATCTCCCACTTGTTGTAAAAAAACAATATTATAAAAATTTCACATATCATAGTGTTTTTATTCATGCTCATGATGTAATGTACCTAGTAATTTTTGTACTATGTTGAGGATATGAGTTACTTCTTGAAACCACCCAAATTCACACCACATCTCATTGTTATGTTATTAACTAATTTACATTTGTAGGTACGACACTATGGATTTATACAACATAAAGAAACCATTTGATTACCCATGAGACCATAACTTATAAATGTTGGATTACTGAGAGGGGGGGTGAATTAGTAATAGAGAAATTTAATTCTTGTCAACCATATAATGCAAGTGTTATATCAGTGCAGCATTATCATCCAATAATTGCAGAGTAAATAAAAAATGAACAAATGAGCAATCATACACATACACAGCACACCAATGTTTTTACGTGGAAACCCAAAGTGGAAGAAAACCACATAATGATTTTTCTTTTATGTTTTGAAGAATTACATTCATTGGAAGCACCAACTTCCTTTTTTTTCCAGCTACAACTAGAAGGAGGCTCCAACCCCCTAGTTTCTCAGGCTACAACCTAAGGGAAGCTCCAAATCCCCAATTCTCTGGCTACAACTAGAAAGAGGCTACAACCACCTATGTTCTCTGGCTACAACTGGAAGGTGGCTACAACCACCTGTCCTTTCCCCATCCATCCACCCTGACGTATAAGTAGAATGATGGAACCACTGTCACACTATCATTGTGAGATATACTGCTCTAAACCTATACCATTTAACCTACACCAAACAACTTGTACCAATAACCTGAACCATTCATCAACCATGCATCAAATTGTACCTCAACCTATAATCAACCTGTACCATAATCAAGTGCATCAACCATGCACCAACCTGTACAAAACAACCTCTAATCAACATGTGCCAACATGTACAAAACAACCTCTAATCAACATGTACCATAAACAAGTGCATCAACCATGCACCAACCTGTACAAATAACTTGTCACAACAACATATCCAATCAACCTATCTCAACAACCTGTCTCATCAATCTTATCAACCAAATCAGATCTACTCACCAAGATCAATCACCAAGACAACTCTCAAAGATGTGCATCAACCAAGCATAACACAACAACTCATATTCATCACCAAGATCAATATGTGCTTCTAATAATATACCAAGACAAATATGCTACATCATCCATAAACCATGTGTCAACAATACTACTAACAAGTGTCTCCAACCATATACCAAGTATGTACCAATCATGTATCAACTACTCATCAACTATGACTCATCAAGATGTATCAACATCATCAACTATACACCTCATATATGTGCCAACTCATCAACTACTTGTCTCAACCATGTACCTAACATGTGCCTCAACCAAAAGCCCTCATCAATTTCGTTATCCAAATATGTTTTGTAACTCTGTAATAGACCTGGTGTATATGATCACATACCTGCAAACCTTCCTTAACTTTAACAACGAGAGACTATCATTTTCATCAAACTTTACTTTAGTCTCACATGACTAGTTTTGGATTAGTCAACAACCCTAACTTGAAATAATCATAAATTTGTACCTGTAATGAATAAAGATATGAAAATAGCACACAATTCTCTTTAGTGTGTTTTATGCAATTCCTCTAGGTGTAACGACTTGGAACCTCTCAGAAAAGGAGTTATAGAAAAAATGGCATACCTTGTTGAATTTTGGCTTATTCTAGAGAGCGAACTTGTAGAGTGTGCCCTGCATAGAATATTTGTTGTATGGATCTGAAAATTTTACAGAGAATACTACAAAATGTACTCTAACAAACACATTTTTTCTTACCTAATTTGGATTTGTTATGAAGAAGTTATGACATTGTTACCCGAAACACTTGTTTTAGACTAGTTTCAGGACTAGCCACAAACCCTATTTTCCACGTAGTGTAACTCCAAAAATAAAATGAAACACAAGATGAAATTTGTACCACAACTACTTGGATATGTTTTCTCAATGGCCTATCAACTTCATGGTCTGAATCATTCTATAAAAAAGTTTATTGAAAAAATTGTGAGATGACCTGTAAATAACATACCTTAGAAAACATCATCAAAAGAATTTATCCTCCCTTGAATTTCGGCCTTCTTTACTTCACCTTCTCTTTGGAATTCAGATTAGATATCCTTTGGTTACCTCATTCACCCGTAGATATTCAATATGCTCAAGTTTGATATAAAATGAGAGAGTCTTGCCTCTTATTTATACTTTCATGTAGCTTCCTCAAGGGGTTACCTTTTAACCATCTTAACCCACTTTCCTTATTTTAGGGTTAACCAACTTCTAACCACTTGTCCAATTAGTAATTTCTCCTTTAAATTTATTATTTAAATAATTTATTTTGTATCCACTTTTACTTATATTACACTCATCACTTCACTTTACCTCAAGGGGTTACCTTCTAACCATCCTAAACCACTTTCCTTATTTTAGGGCTAACCCACTTCTCACCACTTGTCAACTTAGTAATTTCTCCATTACCTTTATTATTCAAATAATTTATTTTGTATTCACTTTGAATTATAGTACACTCATCACTTCACTTTATTATTTACCTTCTAAAAATCTCTTAAACCACTTTGACTACTTTGACCTTTTGGGGCTTCTAGATGACTCATGAGGGTTCTCCAACTTCACATGGCCATAGCTCTCTAATCGTGAGGAGATTTGTGACGTTACACATACCACTGGAAATGGAATGACATGTACTATCCATATATAATAGTATTACCTAAAAATATATCAAAACCCATACCATTATCCATCAAACAAACTTAGGTCCATTACCCAAACCTAGGTTCTCCAACTTCACATGGCCATAACTCTCTAACCGTGATGAGTTATGTGATGTTCCACATACCACCAGACATAGCATCACATGTACTACCCATATAGAACAAGATTACCTTCAAATATATTAAAAATCATACCATTATACAACAAACAAACTTGGGTCCATTACCCAAACATTTGTGCTACCAGAATTCACTATCGGACTTTCTCCAAGGGTTAACATCAATCAATGAGGGTTGAAATCAATATACAATATCACTCTCCAATGGTTGACATCAATGAAAACCAAAAATCCATATCAACTGTCCATCAACCTAAGCCAACTATCTGACAATAAATGCAATTTATTACACACAATTAGAACTGAACAAACAAGAAACTAATTCAATTCATAACACAAATAATAATATAACTCAACATATTAATCAACAAACTAAGAAAACTTAACTTATGGAAATAGTTCACCAACTGGTTGCAGAAGAAGGAAGTTCCACTTAACCATAGGCTCTTTGTTTCACTTAATCTCTCTACAATAGAGGCCAACCCCAAGATAAGGATATGAACATACAAGGATGAATTTACATATGGTTTTCTTTAGCTCTCTTTGCATAGTCCAATTATTATAATTCACAGTCCCTTAACCCCTACAACTATCCCAAACCACCAAATCCCTTTGTCCTCAACTTGCACAACCTAAGGAATGGGATCCCCTTCTCTGTTATGCAGTCCCTCAAGTATCTCGCTTCCCTCCAGGGCTCCAGCTTAGAATGGCCAAGAAAACTTATTGTTGGGATTATAGGGATTATCAATTGTAAGTAATCCCTCATATTTTCATGGAAATAGTTTTCTAGAATTTTATTATAGCATTAATACAGTAGCTTAAGCTCAGATAGAAAAACCTAAGGAAGAATGAATGTGAATAATGGTTTGCATACCCAAAATTGTGGATTGTATTTGTGTGCTAAGAAAAACCATGTGTCTTCATGCAAAGTACGTGTTTTTGATGTTAGTGGTAGCATCAGACATGTAATTCTGCATTGGCATGTGTCTAACATGTGGAAGTCGTCAAAATTATTCTAGCTTTAGTTTACTTTAGTTAAAAGGAATTAATTAAAGTAATTTTTTTTTATTAGTGCATTGAGTTATTTAAGGAACATGCTTGGAATGCAGCATGTAATCTATATCTCAAGTGAGTGTGAGAGGTAATCTCAGCCATAGATCACCTTGGAGATTAGAAATAGATTGTAACTCATGATTAGAAAAGAGAGGATAGGGTGAAGAAGGAAGACACTTCAGGAGGAGGTCACTTGGTGAGAGACCAAGGTGAGGAACTTTGGTGAGATGTCAAGATCAGGTACCCTGATGAGAGATCAAGGTTGGACATAGCAGAGAAGAACTTTTGTTAGTGCAAGGAGTGTAGAAGCAAAAAAGGACTTTTGCTTACACGAGAGTGAGGAGATCTCATAGGTTGGGTGAAGATATTTCATCCAAGTGTTTATGCATAGAGGGTTGGATCACAAAGTACTGTGATTCAAGATATTGGATAGGTGGAGAAAGAATTTCATCTAGAGGTCATACAGATGAAGGAGAAAAGAGAGCAGAGGAAGTCACAAGTGGGTTTAAGATGATAGAAGCTAGAGGAAAGGGGTGCATCACACGAAAGTTTTTGTATGGCTTTTACATACATGCACATGAGTCACAATGGAGACAGTTGTGTATGTACGTGGGTCAGCTAAAGGTGAATTATGTATACCTCGAAAAGTATGTTATTCAGGGGCCATATGACATACTTTCATAGGTTTATTTGTAGTTGTATTTCTCTTAGTGGGCCATTTTCCCTGTCACGGGAGTCCTGATTTGACCTATATAAAAACATATAAGTACTAGTTTTCTCTTTGGGGTTTTTCCAGGAGTAGTTCACCCGAAAATATTGGTGTCTTGTGTGTGATATTTTGGTTTCCTAGTTTATGCTTCCGATGCATTTTTATTTGATTACTCAATTGTCTTTTAGTAGATAAAGTGATTTTATTTTGAGATAATTTTCAGGTGTTGGTTTGAAGTGGTAATATCAACAATTTATTAGAGCATACCACGGGTTGATTCTAGGACAATCTCAACACATGTGTCCCCTCTATTAGAACTAAAAACAAGAATTACAACATACTAATTAAGTAGAGTTAAGGACTTGGGCTTATCAATAAAATAATATTATATTCCTTTAGCCCCCTTGAGACCTCTAAGTCCCCTTTATTTCCCCTATTATGGAGTCATATGCCCCCATTTTTTCCCTTCTCCTTCTATAACTCATGATGTATTTTTTTTTATCATTCAATGTGCAATTTTACATATTAAATATTTTTTCTTTTAGTCATTCATCATATACATGCATAATACTAATATAGGAATAAAAAATTAGTTATTGCATATGAGGATGGAACCATTATATAATATTTCAAGAGGGGATATAGAGTGGGAGATAGAGAGTGTGGGAAGAACCTAACCTGAGTGATTGTATGTGGTTGTTGGTCCAGTTCTTAAGTATTTATCTACGGGAAATGGATAATCATTCCATTAGGGATACTCCTTCCTTTGGTGACACCTGTATTCCTGACATTTAGGGAGATAAGGGGAGGCACCTAACCTTTGCTTAACATTTCCTTACCTTAACTTAAAAGGAGGGTATTATTTTTCTATCTAGTTCCTCCACATATCTAACTTTATTAATTTACAAACTTTTTCTATATTTTTTAATTAATTATTTCAAAAAATCAACTTAATAAACATTCAAATTTATTATAATTATTTTTATTAATATTAAATGTTAAAAATACATATAAATAATAAACACAAAAATGAATTAAACAAATATTTAAAAAAAGAAAGAAATCTCTTTCAATAAATTTAGGATGTTTGTGCTTCAAAGATTAGCACAATATGCATCATATATTTACCTTCCTTTATAATCATTCAAAATAAAATTCAACAACTTCAACATTTGGAAGCTTAGGACTTCGAAAAACTTACTTTGGTGGAAAACATGGAGGTAGTAGGAGAGGATGTGGAAATAAGTATTTCAAAGGTAGGGGGGTATGCATAATCAAGGTGAGATATATAATATTTATTGTGTTAATTGTGGAAATAATGGAAATGGGGAAAAGACATGTAGGATCCCATGGGAGAAGATGAAAGACAAACATGAACAAAAGGAATGAAAATATAAATCTCCCGAACCTTCTTAATCTCTTATTTCTCATTGCATTATGCAATATTGGCATAAATGAAGATTTGTTCAAAACTTCATTGGCTTCTTGGAAGGATGCTTGTTGCTTGACATTGGCGCAAATTACCACATGAATTTTCAGAGATACATCTTTGAATAATTGAATGACAATGCATATGGTGTGATAAACTTTATACATGGTTCCAGTCTCAAACCTATGGGAATTGGCATAATCAGAATCAAATTGCATGGATTCCTATATTTTCTTTTGCATAGTTTTCTCTATCTTCCTTAATTGTGGAGGAGCTTGCTATCTCATGTGCACATTTAATAGCAATGCCATACTATTCACATATTTGTTGGAAAAATTGAAATAAGGAGGTATTTCGACAACATGGTCATCATGAAAAGATGGGAGGATGAAATATTATTGAATCTGAAAGGGACAACTGTGCAGGCACAAAATTCTACATGGCTCTCTCTCCATGATGAATGTACATTTTCTTCTAGTCTCTTGTGGCATGGCATATTTGGGAACATCAATTATGATAGTTTTCCTATGTTGAATAAAAATGGTGTCTCTAGTTTAGGGACTTGAAGAAATGTGAGGCAAGTATCATGGGTAAACACAATAAGCAAAATTTTCATGATTTCACTTTGAGAGCATGTAGAAAGATAGAGTTGATACACTCTAATTTTTGTGGCCATGTTCCTATTCCATATACTTTTGGTGATAAATATATCATGACTTTTAATGATTACTACAATAGGATGTGTTGAGTTTATTTGTTGAAACAAAAATATCAATCATTTGAAATATTCAAAATTTTTACTGAAGCTTAAATCACTTATTGAATTAAAGAACACTCGAGTAATCAACTAAACATGCAACATAAGCATAAGCTAGGAAACCAAATAATATACACATGAACACCAATATTTTTGGGTAGATACCTTTGGAAAAACCCCCGAGGGAAAGTCAATGTTGATAATGATTTTATTATGCTAAAATCATGGCTCTCGTAATAGGGATAATGGCCCATTGAGAGAAATACAACTGCAGACAAACCTGGAAAAGTATGATATGTTGTACGACCCATAACGACATGTTTTTTTAGGTGTATGAGACTTTCCTTTAGAAAACCTATGCATGTACATGATTGTATCCATTCAAACCCATGTACATGTATATAAAGAATGCACGACAAGATTCATACAACACAACACTTATCCATGGCTTCCTCTGACTGAAAACCCACCTACATTGTCTATGTTCCCTCTTCTCCTTCACCCGATATCTAGATGGAAGTCATTCTCCACCTATCCAAGATCTTGAATCACTTTCCTTCATGATCCAATACTTTGTGTCAAGTGTATTCCTCCTTCACCCTAGCTTTGTTTTTATAATGGTGAGTTATAATCTATTTCTAATCTCTAAAGTGATTGGCAGTTGAGATTAATTCTCACCTCACTTGAGATTTAGAAACATGATAATTTATTTTATCACTTTACTTAAATAAATCAATTAACTAATTGCATAATTTATTAATAAAAGAAATTTACTTTAATAATTCCTTTAATTAAAGTAAATTCAAGAATAGAAGGCTTTGGACATTTTCCACACGTCTAGATACATAGACCTGTGCGAAAATACTTATATTATGCTACCACTGTTGACGATTAAAATCGCAACGAAAATTTTCCCACAAAGTATTGCTAAAACCCTATTATTATAAGCTAACAAGATAAATAATAATAGTAGGTGTGACCCCCTTGTAGATTGGGAGATCAAATTTGGTTCTTATTTCATGTTATGATATCGTTCGACACTGCTTACATGGTTGGTGAAATCTTGGTTTTATTGACAATGGATAAGGTCTATTATGTGGGTTCTAATTGCGACAATTGAATGATGGATAAGGCATGTTATGCGTTGTTTCTGCTACTCTAGGCTCTAATATCACATTACGATGGCTTACGTTATCTGTTACTATCATTTCTATCTGTCCCTGGATTCATTACTGTGACACCTGCACAATAAACATGTTAGCAACAATACATAAGAGTAGTTGAAGAGAGATAAAAAAAAACTAAACAAAATGAAAAAGGAAGAAATCAAACTATGCTCTTATGCTACAATACATGCATCGAAATTAAAATGATTATTGTTATCCTAGCTAATAAGTTAATAGATATGTGATTTTTTGAGTTATATAGTTGATATGCATTATGGTATAAGTTGGCAATGGATAAATGTGATATGGGTGGCGGGTTTGACAAGAGATGGGTGCTAATTCCGATGAATGGTTTAATTGAATGTGTTAATGGGAGGCTGGTTGTCGTGTACTAAGGAATTGAATGAGTGGGAGTGGAGGCAACGTGCATTTACTGCACATCACTCCTACTCCTTCCACTGGACACCACCCTAGTCAGGTTATTGTTCAACTGTGTTTGTTGTGGTTAGGTTCCGAATTTCAAGCAGAGGAAGAACTGCTCGGACAACTCGTGTTTTTAAGGTGATTTTGGTTACAGGTATGCCTTTTAGCCATCCATGAATCTTCCCTGGTTATGAAATAGATATTGGCTCAGAATGTATGGGTTTGTGCTTTCCTTAAGTCTGGCAACTGTGTAAATTTGTGATATTTTTCTGGAATGAATTGTTGGTGTGGTTTTCATTGCAATAATGATTGAAGTCACAATGTTATTGATCATTCTGAGTGTTAGAAGTCATGAAGGCCCTCTGTCATCCTTATTGGTCTTGGTTGAAGGGTTTTTATTCGGTCCAGATTGGTTGGCCGTCTCCACGCTTTCTTATCACCATACCCAGTCGTTTGATGTTATGGGATTTACTAGATTTGAAGCACCTTGTGTCATTGCGCATTGTTTCACTTGGGTATGGATTTTTTCATGCTATTGATGGTTGCGCAATGGGTTATATTGCTTCTTCTCAGCTCTGTTTCATCTCAGCATTGTTGGTTGGTTGATTGGGGGAGCCACAAGGGTTATACCCTGTGCGTTCTTAGTATTGTTGCAAGGACAAAATGGAGCCTTACTCCTCTGTTCATAGTCTCTCCTATCACGGGAATTGTCACCTTGTCTGCGAAGTCATTTTTGGTTTACCCTTTGTGTGCACCATTGGTCTTGGAGGTTCTCACCTGATGATGGGAGTCGATTTCAATTTCCCTGTTTTGGTCCACAGAGGAAACCCTTGATTTCTCAAGCATGGGTTTTGATGGAGGGAACCGTTATGGCCTGTCGGGTATACTGTTGGTTGTTATGAGTTGTTGGTGTATTATCAACAGTGTTCAATTTCTAGCTTGTATCTGTTGATTATGTTGAAAGTGGTGTTGGTTTTGGTAGTTAGTCACTGCATTGTGTATTGTTAACGCTCTGTAAATTCCCAGAGGTTGTCAGGAGGTAGAAGAAATTTATGAGAGGTAACTTTATCCAACCACTTCGAAACTGGTATCTAGCCTTGCCAGTTTTAGAGAGGGATCTCTCTATAAGATTTAAATATGTTTCAGGTTTTAGATATTAGGCTAGTTAAATAAATAGGATTGTGTTGTTTGTTTTATAAAAATGGCTGAAATATTTTTTATGCATACATCGGGCTATGGAGTCTATGTTAAGGTTTGAGATCAAAGAACAGGTTTTATTAGGTTTCTTCATAGGGAAGGATAATGCAACTATTGGATTCTTTAGAATTAAAATGCTGGATAGCAGAAAATATGAGATAATCAATTAAAATAAAGAAACATTCAAGAATTTCTTCATCATAACATCGGAAGACAAACACTTAGATATTTAAAAGCCAAAAACAGAGTATACGAAGATAAATTTTGCAACTTTAACTTCTTTTAAATGATAAGATATAGAAAACAAAAATGATTGCGAAGATAGATAAACCATTCAACAAAGAGGAGTAAACATCACCAATAGTTAACACGCAGGAATCCTGTGAATCGTCCTTTTTATTACTGGTAGATCTCTTGAAAAAGATTACAGTGATTACCGCTTGCTTGGGCGTAAAGATCAACCCTCAGTACTTCAAAGTTTGAAGTATTTATAAGAAAGATTACAAACAATCCTACCATTAATGATGAGGATGTGGTGGAGTCTAAATCTAACTAACTAGATAAAAAAATAAAAATATAGGAACTACTAATGTTATGTCAGATTCTTCATGCTAATTTTGGGGAAGATTGTTGGCGAGTCATGAACTTGACTTTGAATTCTCTACATGCTGAATTGGATTGTACACCTCATCACTTACTTGATCAGAGTGCATAGATCCTCCCATATTTTTTGACTGGGAATGGTGACTTTTAGTAACCTTCTGTAGACTTCATCCATCTTTGTATATTTGGCGAAAGTTGGCTTGGTGATGAAAATATATTTGATTTCATGTTGGATACTGAGGTCCAACTGTAGAGTCTCTAAAAATGCCTTGCTTGTTATGCTACTCTGTATTCCTAAAAACTTAGAGCTATCATTTTCCACCATGGCGATCTTTTACTTGTAGTCAGAAAAATTCATTAGCTTGTCATTTAAAACTAGTAAATTGGGAAGACCTTTCTTTTGCAAAGCATCAATCTTGTTGAATAATATCTGAACTCCGATGTCCATGTTCTGGGCTCTCTCCTCCAATTGTAACATTAGTCCTCTCTTGGTTAGAACTTTCTTTACCTCGAGGATAGTCTTTGTTCTATCCTCAATTTCCAAACTTTCCAGCTCCTCCTTAGTCTTCGAATTCATAAACCTAATGATTTCATTTGCCTTTGTGGGCATTTCTCCTAGCTCTCCCTTCATCTTGTCAATGGCCTTCCTTCTCCTCAACACCAATTTGTGCTGCTCAAACATGATTTGCACAAGTGGCCAGATTTATGCCATGGATTTTGAGATATCCATCCAAATGTTCTCCTTGGCTTCTGCTAGTGTTTTGCCCAAAACTGTTTGCTTCTACAGCTACTGCAGTTCCTGCTTAATGTTTTCTGATGTGTGTCTCTCAGTGTTGTAGCTGGCCTGGAAAGTGGATTTAAGTTTCTGGAGATTCTCCATCTCTTGTTTCAGTCTTTTGATTTCTGCTCCTTGTATGGTCATCTTCTCCATTGACTTTGCTAGAATTTCAGATGTTTCTAGAACTGTCACTGGGTTAGCTAATGGAAGTTTTGTTGTGGTGGTTGCTGATGTTGTTGTTGTTCTAACTCCTATGAGGGGGAATATGGTCAATGGAATGAATTCCATGGGCTCTATCTGTTACTTTTCCTTTACTAACCTTTCCATTTCTACCTCCATTTCCTTGATCTGTGTGTTTTGTTCCATGATTAAATTTAGCATTTCTTCCTTTTGGCATTCTATCTCAGCCATCTCTTTAGCCCGTGAGTCTTCAATAGCTAGCAATTTTATTTTTTTTCTCAAGGATGCTATGTCAGCATTCTTTTTCTTTAGCAGTTCTTCAACTACTTTCAGATTGGAGGGGTCATACCCAATTTTAAGTACCATCTCTTCTAAAGATTTGATCCTATTGTCCTTTGCAAAAGATGACACTTTCTCCAGCTTTAGTTGAGTCTGAACATTGTTCATAGAAACTTGCAACTTTGCAACAGTTGTGGAAGTGTTTGCCAATGTTGAGAAAATCATTTCTCCAGTCTGTCTGTGCAAGTCCATCTGGTTAGCTGGATGTAACTCTGTTGCATCAAACTCGAAAGTTGACCTTTTGTAATCAGAAATTTCCTTTGGTTGAGGCACCTGTGGCTGCAAGAAGGCCATATGCATTCTCCCCTTTTTTGTATTAAAGGTGGAGAGAAGTCTATGCTGTGTTGTTGATGTTTGTTTCCAGAATTGGGCATAGGTGTTGTTGGTCAACATCTCATTCTTTTTCTTAATGAGATTGTATTTCTCAAAAATGCTTAGTCCTGTGGATCCTTGTGGTGGCTGGGTGGTCAAGGTGGTATCAGTCTGCTTCTTTGATGAAGAAGAGGACATCATTTGTTGACTTCTTGAGAACAATGGTGAATTCTCTCCCTCACCTACTGTGGTAAGCTGGGTCTCTTCTCCCCTGGATCTGTCAGGGGTATGACTGGTCTTGGGATTTTTCCTGTAAACCCAGAAATCCTCTACTGAGACTTCAATAACTGAAGGGGAGACTTCCTTTCTAGGCCTCTTCTCTATTAGTACTTGTATCAAAACCACACAAATATTAGAGTTTATGGATGTGAGTTGGCCCCCTACAAACTACCTAGATATTTTCCTGTGCGGATATTCGCCTTAGAATATATTAGGCAAATGATTAACTGTGATGATATTCATTTTGTAGCCTTCAAGACTTCATAGCCCAGTAGTTCCATAAATGACAAAGGTCAATATTCCCAAAAAGTCTGTAGCTCAACCGTGGTATTAGGGACTGAATAATAATAGTTTCATGTATTCAATTCACAATACAGTTGAAGATGAAGTTCAAAATCAGAAGATGGGGGGAAATTCTCCTGATATGATATGCATGTTCAATGGCATTTCATCCATGGATGATTTACCCCATCTTGATTGGTACGATGATGATTATACCACAATGGATTTTTCAAAAAAATCAACAACATATGATTGGGAGGAAGAAGATCATTTGCAATCCTAGAAGGACAACCAATCTATGCATGGAAATGATGACAACTGTGATCACAATGCAGAAAGTCTTGGGGTAAGTGGACAAAATTTACCCTTATGCTTCTCTTCTTTTAAATTTTTGAAGGAAATGTTTGAACAAGTGGTAAATGTCAAAGAAAGTAAATTTTCTGATGAGATAGTGAAGGATGTTGGTTCTGAGAAAGAGGATATTTCAGATTCATGATTACAATCTCCAAGTTTCTCTAATTTTCAAAGTTCAGGGGAAAATTCAGAGCCTGAAGCAGAATTCGAAACACTGAAATGTAACTTTGTACCATTAGATTATAATTCATTTCAAATTTTGAAGGAGACTCTTGAACAAATGTTGAAGGACAAACACATAGAAAGTCAGTAAATTTCATTTGAATCAATGCATCAATCTTGTCAGTCTTTTCAGGATCCAACAAGTGATCGATTGGACGACCTGTGTGGTCAAATTCATTCTTCATTCGCCAATCATGAGCTGAAAAGATGTTATGATATTGACATGATCAGGTAGTCAACTTCATTGTCTTTTTCAGAAGGAGTCTCATTTCAAAATTCAGCAAAAAATTTGCAGCCATATCAAAAATTGCATGAGGATGCAAATAACATAGATACAGTGCCAGATCATGTTGCTGACTTGGCTAAATTTAAAAATCAAGGAACATGACAGTTCTACCTTGATCCTATAGCTACCTATATGGAGAAATTTTTCACTGCAGAGCCCCAATCTATTTCTAGCATTACTTTTGTATTTCAGGATTGTCGAGGTCTCTATTGTAAAGATCATACTGGAAATCAATCATTAACGCCTTTACAATCTCTAGTTATGATGCTTATTAAAAACAGTGAAAAAACAAAGTTATTGGATCGACTGTTGGATTGGACTCATTGGCATTTTTCCATTACATAATTGAGCAGTGATTACAGTAGATTAGGATAGGAGAGTGTGAATAATCTCAACATTCCGAGCATCTCTTTTTCAGCAGTGTTTATTTTGATTTGGTTTTAGTTGAAAGATCAAAACAGGTACAAGTTGAAGAATAATATTTTGGGATCAACCCAATGAATAAAGCACCGGTCTACATGTTCAGAATTCAGTGGTTCTTGACACCTCCTGAAAGAGTTGCCATCCCCGGGTGGAGCCTATGTTAGGGGTCCTATAATCACAGGTAACTCGATTTTTGGTTTCTTATTTGGTGTTTCTCCCGCGATGAAGACATCTGACTTACTGGGCTCGACAGATTCCATTTTCCCCTCCATCCATTTCGATCGATCCTCCATCACCCTGTTGCATCCTTCATCCACCGCTGCGCCCTTCAGTCCCTCACCCTTCATTTCTTCACCCATTTTCCATTTTTATCCCTGCATGAATAAACAAGCTTAGGAAAAAAGAAACAATAGGATTATAATGTTAGTAATAAAATTTAGTATAGTTAGAATAGGTTAGACTAGTTAATAATTAATTAATATTTAAGTTAGTTGTTTAAGTTAATACCTAGGTTAGTATTTTGTTAATCAAAATTGTAATTAAATACTAATTGAAAATAATAAAACATATAAAATATAATAAATAACAAACTAAAAACAAATATTAAATAAAATTATAAAACATATTTATAAAACATATAATAAATAAAATATAAAACAAAAACAAATAACTTAAAACATATAATATAAAAAATATATATTAAAACAAAACGAAATAATAAAAAATAAAATAATAAAACAAACAAACAAACAAAACAAATAAAATCACAAATGCACTATGCACACATCCCCAAACAAAACAAATCCACGTCCCTCATTCACTCGGACCCCCCTCACGTCCCATCAACACCAAGGGGTCCAAGTTGGTGGTATTGGGAGGGACAAGTGTCACCTCCTGGTGAACTCATTCCCACATCCCAATACCAATTACCACCTTGGGGGGTCCGACCAAACCGCTCACCTCTCCAAAACCACCCTCCCAAAAACTCAAACCACCCGTTTTTTTTGCATCTTTAACACTTCAACTTACGAAGCAGATCCCTGGAAAATGAAAATGAATTTTGAAAAACCGAGAGATTTTTTCGTTCATAACAGGATGAATAAAAAAAACCTCTTCCATATCTGTCACAAGTGCCACCAGTTGGGAGAATCAAAACCATCTTTCAACCTCATTTTTCATATTTTCGGTTTTTTCTGTTTTAGTCTTGATTTTGCGAGAGCAGTTTCGGCAAGATGGAGATGAAATTGGAGAAACCGAAAGAGGTGTTTTCTGAGTACAAATGCATATACAATAAACTCCTTCATTTTTTACACAGGTGTCACCATTGAATAGAAAAATATGTCTGAGTGGACCCCTTTTTTGCAGCAATTCTGCACATCTTTCATGGTGGACACTTCTAGTTTTTTGGGGATTTGTTGCTATTTTTGGCCGATGTGGTTGAATCCGATCTCCTAAGATCAAGTAGACATATTTACTATATATTCATCTAAATTTAATGCTAAATGGATGATTTTTGAGACCTTTGTATCCCAAATCTATTATGTAACCTTTCAAAGATGAACCAGAAATAGAAAAACTATTCACATGATTCTTGTGTTGAAGTGTTGGTAGCGTTATTCTTCTTTGTTAACCATTCTTCATGTTATCATTCCATATCTTTCTTCATCTCTTATTATTAAAGGAGAATAAATAGAACATAATTTATTGTTATAATACTCTGTATCTGATCTTTTGATAATCTCTATGTTTTCCATCTGAAGCTAAGCCCAAGAATTCTTAATTGCTCCTCTGATTAGTAAACCTCTTTCCTTTTCATTCTTATCCATTATCATTTTAATTGATTCGATCCAACATTTTTACTACCTCTCCCTATGGAGAAAACTTATTTTATATCTGAGATCGATCTTTATATTTAAACACAGGCCCCATAGCCCAATGGAGACTTAAAGAATCCCTTCAGCCAAACACCTCAAATCTCAAACAAATTATGCACCTCATAACTAGCCTAATATCTTATACAAACAAATCTAAATCATACAGAGAGATCCCTCTCTGAGTCTTGGAGGGATAGATCCTTGACTCAAAGCGGTTTTGTGGTTATCCCTGTCGATTTCCTCCTCAGCCTGGGAAATTACAGGGTGCTAACAGGTATTATGACAATCAAATTAATAAACTCATCATGGTAATTTGGTTGATTGGAGATTTGGATTGAATGCACAATCGTTGTCTCTTACATTATAATTGTTGAATTTTTAACCCTACATTAGTTTACAGTTGATTAATGCACAACGATGCTTCATGCGTGATGTGTGGGTATATCTGGCGTTCCTACATCATGATAGGTTGAGTTAATAATTTTTTTGACTATGTGTTTTAAATTGTCGAATGGGAATATGGCATGGCCATCCACTGTATATGTTATGGATATTGTATTGATTGCGCCATCAGAGAGGGTCATGGTTTTTTAAAAAATATGATTTTGTTAATTCAATCAATTTGTGAGATGAGATTGGGCATGTTGTTGTTGCCTCGTTGTATTGGATTTATAGCCCAACATTGTGTATGTTTAGATTCAAGTAGTTAGACATGACAGTCACATAAACGATCTCACATTTTGTTAAGTGGTCTGTGTATCCCGCAGTATCGTATGAATTGAAATGGAAATTGTTATATGTGTGTTTAAATGGAAAATGAGGATCTTTACAATTAAAATATGGATCGTGTGTTTGATTGTCCACTATGTTTGTTACATCTTAACAAAGATAATCACAGGTTCTATGGAAGTATGGTCTTATTACAATTTAATTTTTTATGGAAAGTGGTTGATGAGTTGACACTAAACAGAGTGGAAATAAGTGATTGTTTATTCATTTGGGGGTTGTTTTAAAATATTAATTGGATAAATGAGAAGAACAGAGCTCCTCTACAGGTTGTCGTGGAATGCATATTGTCTTGTTTTGAAGAAACTATTTTAAATATTTGATTATGAACAGTGAGCAAGTTAATGCACATAATTGATTGAATTATACACAGTAATTGATCATTTGATCACAGTGACTATTTGGTTGGTGTTGGACCTTTTGCGTTTGATATATAATGGTTTTATGGATTACTTAATTAATTTTATGAACAATACCCACTCTCTTTCCCTACCATTGTTTCTATTTTCTCTAATTACAACCTCCTCACCTTCCCATGTCCATTTTTCACTCCCTTTTCTTAAAATTTAATTACAGTTAAGAGAATTCTCTATTGGAATAGTTTGAAATCACATTTTCTTTTGATCGGAACAAAGTTTTATATTCTTTGGTTTACATTACAGATGATTGTTTGTTGTATTTGATTAATAACCATGTTTATTTTCTCTCTCATTTTATCCTTTTTCACTCAATACAAACCCCTCACATATCCAAGAACCTTTTTTCACCCCCTGCTCATCGACAACAGTTAAATAATTTGTATGGATTGGATTGCATGGGTCTGATATGTTGTTGAGCCAAAATCTATTTCATATTTTTTAAGGAGTTGTCATGTATGGTTGTTAATGGGACTATTTTCTAATCAATCATTCATGCAGGAATGATCTTTTTCAGCCGAGGTAGCCATGGCAGAGGAAACCTAGGGAGAGGTAACTGGAACAGAGGCCCAAGAAGGCTAAGATTCTCCATACACTTTGATGCTGACTCACAAGAGTTAGGCTAGTTATTTCAGGCTAGATTTTTCAATTGGATTGGGCAAGGAGTGGTCCAACCTAGGCATGAAAGGCCTCCCTTCCAAGCTCCACAATCCCCTAGTATTCCCGTGCCCTCTCATGTCTCATTGCAACCCGAGATTCCAAAAAATGACGGACGGCAAGAGATTGTCCACCCACACTCTCCCAACATCGTGGCTGGCCCAATTTGTCTTTTCCTGCTCCCCCACCTATCAACCAGATTGCCCAAGCTGCACCTATCCACTCACCAGTTTAGTCCTCTCAAGTTAGCAAAAGGTTGAAAACCGGGGCCCACCATGCCCTTGACAAAGGAAAATCTACTACTGCCCCTTCCTCACCCTCCAATGTGTAATGTTCCTCAAACTTACCAAATAAAAAAAAATTCTTAGGTGCATTAAATCTCTTTCTCTTCGAACATCATACTATTATTATAAGTAGGTAGTTGTCATCGCTATTAAATTTCTCAAGGTTTATGGTTTCCAGTTATTGATACAATTAATTGTCATCATAACATGTTTTATCTCTGAGTTATTTCCTACTGCACAGTAGTCATATACACAAAGGTCAAGGGTAACTTTGTCATACCCCAACCTCTTAGTTTACTAACACACTAATATAAGCATAAAGTTTAGTAAAGTGTCGCTAATGTTATACTATATCCATATATAAATATTGACATTTATATGCATTAAAGCCCACTAACATTATGATCCTTTCCATATATATATATACACGTATTAATGTTTACAATATATATATAGGACACTTAGCATTATACTATTTCTATGCATAGATGTTAACATTAGATTACAAAGGAAAGCCCCACTCGAATTACAAAAATTGTTATGCATAGACATTGCTCATATCCCATAGGATCTATATGAATTTGAGTTCAAAGCATCGATTGCATAATTAAATATAAAGGTTCAATGCATCTACCGTATTCCTAAAAATAAGGGTGGCTTTATACTAACTACTTAAGTAATACACAAGCCCTTCCTCCAAAGGCGCAGGTTGAAATTCACCCACGGGCCCCCTCCTGAACGTTGCTAAACTTCAACGTTGAGGAGTGCTAGCCCTTCCCCAGTTACGCCCTTCCTTTACGTGACCACAGCTGTGACCACTCGCCTAACCAGAAGGAATTTCATGATTTCATGTATCAGGACCTTGTATGTGAGTTACCTCAACTCTCCCGACCTCTGAAATCCCGACAGGGGCCTAGCACTCACTAGCTCCATTCCTTAACTTCCATCTATATGACCTCTAGCCAAACCCTGGGGCTTACCTCCGAGCACATCAGAAATTTGCATATAAGGAACTCCCAATTTCAAACACTTCAGATCGACGGTCCTGATTTCCCCACGATATGACCATCCAGATCCTTTTCTCGTGAATCGGGACTTCGCGTATCAGGACTTTGGTACAACTCCCTGCTTCGAACCTATGAATCTTGATTTCCCGATATTTCAGAGTTTTGAATCAACGGCTCACACTCCTTCAGATCTGATGGCTACTATCTCTCCTAAGATTTTGAATGTTGGAAGACTCTTGTTGTTAACCTCTTTGCAAACTCCACTGGATCTAACGGTCCAGATCTCTCCTCAATCCAACCACTTAGATCAAATCACGGACTCAGGTTTTGTGAGGTCCAAGAAATCTTACCTCTGGATTCCCAAGTTGTGAACTCTCGACAAGCCTAGATATACGGTCCACGATCCTCCTTTGATCGACAACTGCGATCAATTCGTGAACTCGGACATCGTGAGTTCTCATGACCTTTACCCTCGAGCTATCCCGATCTTCAAATCAACAAAACGTTGATCTCTCGCCACCCGTCCTCTTGACAATGGACGAAAATCCACTGGATCTAACGGTCCTGATCTCTCCTCGATCCAGCGGCTCAGATCAAATCATTAACTTGGGTTTCACGAGTTCCCAGAACTCTCACCTCTGGCTTCCTGAGTTGTGAACTCCCGATAAGTCTAGATCTACATTCCACGATGTTCCTCGATCGACAGCTGCAATAAAATCACAAACTCAGACCTCGCGAGTTCTCATTGTCTGGACTATGATCTGATGGCCCAGATTTCTCCCTGCAAGTGATCCAATGGTTGTTTTTGCTCTTCCTCCTGAGCTTGCACTTATTTTGACTTAGAAAAAAATTCTAAGTGTTGAAAGGTTTCTCCCTTTGAGCTTTCTCTTACGAGCCAACTGCTTTGGACCTTGCTTGCTTCTAGGAACGCTATCCCTTCTGAGTTTTCATCAATGAAATTTGACCTTGCCCTAGCGCACACTTTCCCCCTGCATGCCGAATTGCACTGTTTCTCCTGAGCTTTATGAAATTGAAACAAGTTCTCTCTGCGCGCACTCCTTGCACTTTGACTAACCTTCATATGGTTTTCTTTTAACCCTTCATCCGAGTGTTGGCCTGATGCAATCCTTCCACAGGTCATCCTTTAGAGTGTTTAGTAACTCTGTTTCTATTCTCTTGTTCCTCCGAGGGATATCTGTGCCCTCTCACCAACCTCTACTCAAGCACTCCTTGCTGAGTCAACAGAGTATTCAGTAACTCTGTGATTGTCTGTCCCTTGAAACTTCTCTTATCTCTGAACTCGAAAAAGAGTTCTTCTGTGCACTCCTTACACAACCTAAAGAACCCATAATGGTTTCAGCTAACTCATAAGTAGAGAAATTCTATCTATCCCTACAGATGAAATCTAACATGCATCTACCACATCAATTATACATAGGTAATCAATTAAAATTCATAAACACACAAACAACTCATAGGTAGGAAAAATTGTTTTGTATTAATATCATGTCTGTACAATGTTTACAAAAAATTGGGCTGCTACAGAGTCTTAACTCTCTCCCTTCCTAGCAGTTTTAACTCTTTGTGTTAGCCTCTTTCCTTTTTGCATAGCATACAAAAGTATTCCCTATAGATTTACACTTAAGAATATTCAACCTGTAGCAATTTGTGATAAATTTAAGCATGTTTAAACTTGAATGTACATTCATTTTTATGCCAAATCTTCCTAATATCAACCACGGATCAAACTGATATTTGTTTCCTATTGCAGTTCAGAGAGTACATCACTTGAATAAGAAATTTCACACATTCATCGATAGTTATTACACACAGTATCTTTCTCAGTTACATTCATTGAACAAATTCAAACTGTAACAACTTATGTTGGATTACTTAGAGGGGGGGTGGATAAGTAATAGCGTAATTATAATCCTTTTTCTCCAAATAATCCAAGTGTTATACCAATGTAGAATTATTATCCAATAATGAGCAATAAGAAATGAACAATCACACACATACATAGTACACCAGTGTTTTACGTGGAAACCCAAATCGGGAGAAAACCACAGAATGATTTTTCTTATATGTCTTGAAGAATTACATTCATTGGAAGCACCAACTTCCTTTATTTTCCAGCTGCAACTAGAAGGATGCTCCAACCCCCTAGTTTCTAAGGCTACAACTTGAGGGAAGATCCAACTCCCCAATTATCTGGCTACAACCAGAAGGAGGCTACAACCCCCTATGTTCTCCGGCTACAACAGGAAGGTGGATACAACCACCTCTCCTTGCCCCATCCAACCACCCTGACATATAAGTAGAATGATGGAACCACTGTCACACTATCACTGTGAGATATAGTACTGTAAACCTTTACCAATCAACCTGTACCAATAACCTGAGCCATGCATCAATCTGTACCTCAACCTCTAATCAACATGTACCATAAACAAGTGCATCAACCATGCACCAACCTGTACCAACCAACTTGTAATCAACCTGTACCATAAACAAGTGCACTAACCATGTACCAAACTGTATCTCAACCTATACCATGAACAAGTGCATCAACCATGCACCAAAACTTTACAAATAACCTGCCATGACAACCTGTCCAAACAACCTTAGAAAGCATCATCAAAGGAATTTATCCTTCCATGAATTTCAGCCTTCTTTTCTTCACCTTTCCTCAAAAATTCAGCTTAGATATCATTTGGTTACCTCATACACCTATAGATATTCAATATGCTCAAGTGTGATGTAAAATGAGAGAGCCTTGCCTCTTATTTATACTCTCCAAGTAGCTTCCTTAAAAACATCTTCTAGGTCACTTTGCCCACTTTCCTTAT
>ML787544.1:274377-298867 GCA_009831015.1 Picea engelmannii | reverse complement strand
TATATAAATGTCAATATTTATATATGGAGATAGTATAACATTAGTGGGGCTTTACTAACCTTTATGCTTATATTAGATATGTTAGTAAACTAAGAGGTTGGGGTATGGAAAAGTTACCCTTGACCTTTGTGTATATGACTACTATGTAGTAGGAAATAACTCAGAGATAAAATCTATTATGATGGCAATTAATTTTATCAATAACTAGACACCATAAACCTTGAGAAATTTAATAGTGACAACAACTACCTACTTATAATAACAGTATGTTGTTCGAAGAGAAAGAGATTTAATGCACCTAAGAAAAAAAAAAATATTTGGTAAAGTTGGGGAACATTACATATGGTATCAGAGCAAAGGTTACAACACTAGGACCTTAAAACATGGCCAAAATGTTGTTTAGTAGATGTTTTTGGTTTGATGAAAAGAAAAAATAACAAAACGCTTACTATTACAATATATATATATATATTTGTTGTGATAATGGCAGCACATAATGAAGCAGAGATCAGACTCGAGGAGAATCCTAAGAAAGGACCTCTTGAAGAACCTAGGTAGAACAGTGAAGGAATTTTAACTACCGAGGTTCTGGAAACCATGAGAAATCTTATTATGGAGATGAAAGTTTTCAAAGTAGACAATGAGAAACTAAAAAAGGCACAACAAGAACAACAGGAAATAAATGAAGTGTTGTTGCGTAGCATAGTAACAAAGAAGAATACACACACACACACACATTAACGTTTACAATATATATAGGACCCTTAGCATTATACTATTTCTATGCATAAACGTTAATGCTAGATTACAAAGGAAAGCCCCACTCGAATTACATAAATACTTATGCATAGACATTGCTCATATCATATAGGATCTATACGAATTGAGTTCAAAGCATAGATTTCATACTTAAATATAGAGGTTCAATGCATCTATTACAGTCCTAAAAATAAAGGTGTATTTATACTAACTTCTTAAGTAATACACATGCCCTTCCTCTAAAGGCGCATGTTGAAAGTCACTTGCGGCCCCCCTCCTAAACGATGTTCAAATTTCAGCGTTGACGAGCGTTAGCCCTTCCTCGGTTATTCCCTTCCTTTATGTGACCACGACTGTGACCACTCACCTAACCAGAAAGCATTTCACGATTTCGCGTATCGAGACCTTGCATGTGAGTCACCCCGACTCTCCCGACCTCTGAAATCCCAACAGGGGCATAGCACTCGCTAGCTCCATTCCTTAACTTCCATCGATATGACCTCCAACCAAACCCTGGGGTTACCTCCAAGCACGTCAGAAATTTGTGTATTGAGAACTCCCGATTTCAAACACCTCAGATCGACGGTCCTGATTTCCCTGTGATTTGATGGTCCAAATCCTTCTCTCACAAATCGAGACTTCGCGTATCGGGACTTTGGTACAACTCCCTCCTTCGAACCTCTAAATCCTGATTTCTCGATATTTCAGAGTACCAAATAAACGACTCACACTCCTTCAGATATGACGACTGTTATCTCCCCTGAGATTTCAAATGTTGGAAGACTCTTGCTCTTAACCTCCTTGCAAAATCCACTAGATCTAATGGTCTAGATCTCTCCTTGATCCAATGACTCAGATCAGATCGAAGACTCAGGTTTTATGATTTCCAAGAACTCTTACCTCTGGCTTCCCAAGTTGTTAACTCTCGATAAGCCTATATCTACGGTCCATGATCCTCCTTCGATCGATGATTGCGATCAAGTCACGAACTTGGACATCATGAGTTCTCATGACCTTTACCCTCAAGCTATCCCAATCTACAAATCAATGAAACTTTGATCTCTCGTCACGTGTCCTCTTGACAATAGATGGAACTCCACTGGATCTAACAGTCCACATCTCTCCTCGATCCAACAACTCAGATCAAATCGTGAACTCGGGTTTCGTGAGTTACCATAACTCTCACCTCTGGCTTCTCAAGTTGCAAACTCCCGATAAGCCTATATCTATGGTCCACGATCTTCCTCGATCGACGGCTACAATCAAATCACAAACTCAGACCTCGCGAGTTCTCATTGTCTAGACTATGATTGGATGGCTCAGATTTCTCCCTATAGCTGATCCAATGGTTGTTGTCTCTCTTCCTCTTAAGCTTGCACTTCTTTCAACTTGGAAACAAATTCTAAGTGTTCAAAGGTTTCTCCCTTTGATCTTTCTCCTGCAAGCTGACTGCTCTGGACCTCTCTTTCTTCTAGGAACGCTATCCCTTCTGAGATTTCTTCAATGGAATTTGACCTCACCTTGGCGCACACTTACCCCCTGCATACCGACTTGCATTGTTTCTCCTGAGATTTACGAACTTGAAACAAATTCTCTCTACGCACTCCTTGCACTTTGACTAACCTTCAAATGGTTGTCTTTCAACCCTTCGTCCGAGTGTTGGCCTAATGAAATCATTCCACAGGTCTTCCTATAGAGTGTCCAGTAACTCTATTTCTATTCCCTTGTTCCTCGGAGGGATATCTATGCCCTCTTGACAACCTCTTCTCAAGCACTCCTTGCTAAGTTGACAAAGTATTCAGTAACTCTGTGAGTGTTTGTCCCTCAACAATTCTCTTATCTTTGAACTTGAAAAAGAGTTCTTCTGTGCACTCCTTACACAGCATAAAGAACCCATAATGGTTTCAGCAAAATCACAGATAGAGAAATTCTATCTATCCTTGCAGATGAAATCTAACATGCATCTATCGCATCAATTATACACAAGTAATCAATTAAAATGCATAAACACACAGAAAACTCATAGGTAGGAAAAAATTGTTTTGTATTAATCTCAGAATGTCTGTACAATGTTTACAAAAAACTGGGCTGCTACAGAGTCTCAACTCTCTCCCCTCCTAGAAGTTTCAACTCTTTGTGTTAGCCTCTTTCCTTTGGCATAGCATACACAGGTATTCCCTATAGATTTACACTTAAGAATATTCAACCTGTAGCAAACTGTGATAAATTTCAGCATGTTTAAACTTGAATGTACATTCATTTTTATGCCAAATCTTCCTAATATCAACCACAAATCGAACTAATATTTGTTTCCTATTGTGGTTCAGATAATACATCACTTGAATAAGAAATTTCACACATTCATTGACAATTATCACACACAGAATCTTTCTTAGTTACATTCACTGAACAAATTTAAACTGTAACAGCTTATTCTACAATTCATTTCATTCTACCAGCTATTAACCCATAAAACAATTCAACAAGGAATAGGTAAATGTACATATCTGAACAAAGTGTTGGGATGACAAATGGAACAACCAAGTTCAACTCAACCATAGAATAGAAGAGACAATATACTTGCTCCGTTCACCCCCTAGCCTGACCATGAATCCATGAGGGCGAACGTCAAAACTCCTCTTTCACTATAGTCCTCTTTCAGGTCTGAAATTCTCCTTGCCTCACACTCAGAAGTAGTGCTTGTAACAGCAAGTGATGTCCTTCTTTAGATCGGAATTTGTCTTTGCCTCACACTCAGAATTAGTTCTCGTAATAGTGAGTCATCTTCCTTTCCCCTAGCATACTAGGCAACATCTTGCCTCCTCCCATATGCTCTATATCCAATGCATCTTGTGCCTAGGACTTTTCCCCTTGGGAATTTTCGCAGCTTTACAAATCCATGATTTTCAAGGGCTGCCAATGGCCAAATTCCTAATTTTCCACTTGTAAAATTCATCCCTGAGGTAGTTCAAGTATGTTCCCCTCTCATGGAGTCATGGTCAGCTGATTTCAACCTGGCTATTCCATTTGTCTCTCAACAATAAATATAAAAAAATATTTTTTTCTTACAAGTGTCATAGTCAAAGAGTTGGTTGGGAAAATCAAATCTTTAACCAACAGTCAGAATAATAAATTACAACTAACTAAATTTGCAACTTCGGAATTTCCATAAATGGGAATAAATTTCCAAATTTGAATTTTCCAAAAACGGAAATAAATTCCTAAGTGCATTCAGACTTTAATAACACTTTATTTTTGGGGATATTACACAATGGCTTTGATAAATCTGTGTCTTCTCGGATGCATTTGAGGGATGATTGTTCTCACGTGATCAATGAGATTAGGCCTAAAGGCTCAGCGAAACCAAAGCCAATTTCAGAGAAATCAAAGGGTGACAGCAACAATCAAGGAAAGATTGCATCTCAAAGTGGAAAATATGGTTTTTGAGTTTTATTTTATTTATTTTTTATGACAATTGACTTCAGAAATTTTGGACAACATGTTTTCTTTGGATATATGAGTAATATATTTTTTGGAAATAATTTCAAATATCAATGAGATAAATTGTTAAATGTAAATGTGATGATGGGAGTCACAAGGAGGGGTGTTCTACTTAATTAACTAGTTATGTTATGATTGTTAAGAGCTAAAGGGAGTCACAAGGGGTCCAACCTACTAGTTATTATTTATTTAAAACACTTATTATGATTTATTACTCTTCCCCCCTAAATAAAACGTTGGTTGGGTTTTTAGTTAACTTAACTAATGAGGTAGTTCAACTACTTCAACCAATTCTAATTTGCTTAAACGCAAAAGGAAAGGGAGGAACATGAGAAGGATAGAAGGAGAAGATTACTAAGGTAGCTCTTTGAGTTTATGTTGAGATAGTTCAGTTTTCATTCATTCCTTAATTTATCAAAAGCATATTTCTTTTTTATGATAGCAAGGTCTTATTGTAGACATCAAGATTCATGGTTGAATTACATCATTCAAACACTTGTTTTTCAGAGGTGTTGATCTATCTTTAATAGTCTGTGTAGACTTGTCTATTTGTGAATTAGTTTTCATGACTGACAAAGGCTATTGTGAAAATTCAAGTGGGCAGCAATATGTGGCAAGATGATCCAACTTTTAGAGTTCAGGCTTTTTTTATTTTCTATCAGAGGTCCTTTTGAGGATGTCTAAGTTTGACTTTGGTCCGAAATTTCTGCACGAAATTTTGTAAAACGGATGACTCTTTGGTGAATTGGAATGAAATAAAGGATTGCTTTATGTCTCATCTGTCTTGATTATAATCTTGGTGTCTTTACTTTTGTCTCTACATTTATTTCAACAACTATTATATTGAGAAAATCATATTAAAATGAATTTTCCAACAAGGTTTTAATTGTAAAAAAGACTAACCCAAGCACTTGTAATCAACACTTGTGAGTTAGGATTTTATTTTTGATGTCTATAAACATAGGGTGACATTCCCGCCTATTTTTCTCTAGCCAAGAGGAATCTGAAAATGTTTGAGTAAGATCATTTCATATCTTTTTCTCAACATTTATTTGGCGACCATACTGGGGAGGTCTTCAATATCTCTCTAGTTAATTTTTATACTCGATTTTCATCGATACATCTATTGTCTGATATTGATTCTTTGACTGTTTTATTTTTTGATGATTGTACCTGTTACAAGGCAGCCCAATATTGAGCCCTGTCTTCAATATCAAACTAGCATTTCTTTGAATCTGTTTAACACCATTTTATACACCGCCAATACCCGTGTTGAGCTTAATCATTCATGGGTAGCAATTGAATGAGATATTAGTGCTCAAGAACGACTGGAAGCTAGACGTAGACAACCTAGAAATCAACAATAACCTTCTTGTTTCTTTAGTTTTGGCCTTTCTTTCATGTCCTTAGACTCTCGTGTTTCTAGAAGAAGAAGAGGATTATCACCTGAAATTAATCCTATTGCTGAAATAGGAAGAAGGAACGTTGTGTTATCTACCCAACAAAGTGCTCTAAGGAGAACTTTGTCTGATTCATCTAATTCATCTTTCTTTCCCTCATATATCATCCATAGGATGGCATCTAGTGGTGGCTCTAGTGGCACTGGAAGTTCTTCATCTTCTCAGTATTCATCTTCATCAATGATTGGTAGCTTATATAACCACCATATCACTATCCAATCTACCACAAATCCAACCAAAGTCATTAAAAAGTATGGGATTTTTCAGTTTGAAGAAGACGCCACAACCACATCATGGCAAGTGTCCTCTCTTGTTAACCTAGCACCTACTACTTCTACACTTCCTAAATTCAAAGAACATCTCCCTAGGTTTTCAAGAAATAACACTGTCACTAAAAACGAACACCTGGTGGAATTTTCTAATGATTTTTATAACATAGGGGCCAATGACAATGAAACTTGCATGCACTTATTCGTCAACTCCTTGGAAGGAAAGGCTACAATCGATTTCTTTGACCTTCCTCCTAAGATTCTATCTACTTGGGAGGAGTTAATCTATTGGTTCAGATCTACTTATGGACAATCTAAAATCCCAGCTGAGAAGTTACGGGAATATAATAACATCACCTATAAGGATGGTGATACCATCAAGTCCTTCAACTTGTGTTTCACCAAGTTATACAATCAAATCCCCAAACTCATTCTACCTTAGAACCAAGCCTCTTTCATGCATTACTACAATGCATTACCTTCCCTCTACCATCATAGGCTTGAGGAAAAATCCATTGATAATCTCGGTTCCGCTTTGCATACTTGTTCAGAGTATGAAGAACAACTTGAAAGAACGAGTGTTCCTTAGGGAGAGTTGGTTAAAAAGACACACATGTACACCCTCTTATAGCTAGTACAAGACATGAATAATTGTATGATATCATTTGAGAGAAAGGGAAGTGTCTCCCCTCTCACCCCTAGAGCTTCATTCTCTTCTACACCCCCCTTTAGAAATCCAATTGAAAATAATTTTCAGCCCAAATCTATCTTGCCTCAAAGTTGGTGTAGCTTCTATGAGGAACACCACAAGGAAGCCACATGTGAGGTAAGGAAGAGTGCCAGAGATAAGATCTTTGGTAAAAGACCAGAAACTACTATTGTTGTCCGAGATTTTGCAGAGCCAAAAGATGTCATGATCATCAATACTAGGAACAAAGCCTATGCTCCCAAGGGAAAATTTGATCCTCCCCACAATTCTTTTAGCCCAAGATCATCCTCACCCGCTGCTACTGTTCAGGTTCCTAAGGTTCTTGATAGTCAAGGAACAACTTCTCCTCTCCCCTCTTCCAAATACAATATCTTGAATGAGTTGGCCAACATCAAAGTAGATGAAACCCTTTTGGACATGGTTGTCATGACTGAAAAACAGATGCATTTGAAACAATTCATGGAAGGGAAAGATTCTGTTGTAGCCAACCTCTCTAAAGAGGTAAATGAAGAGGATTCATCTATAAATAAAATAGGTGTATATAACTTTAGATACCCTGTAAAAAATCCTCCTTTTTATATTTATGTAAATATTATGGATAAGATTGCCCATTATTGCCTCATTGATGGCGGTTCGGGCCCAAGTGTGATGTTGAAGATTATTATCGAAGAGATAGGCTTGTCTTGTACAAATGAAAATGCCAGAAGCATTCTCTCCTATAATAGCCTACAACAAATGACCATAGGTGAGATTAAAGATGTAACCTTAGTTTTATGTGCACACCTGGAAATAAGGACAACCCTTAGTATTTAGGTAATCAATATGTCGATAAGAAATTACTCAATTATCTTGGGAATAGATTGGAAAGACTTAATAGGTGGATACCTCTCACTCGAAGGAACACATTTATCCATTCCTCGGAATGGTAATAATATCATAGTCCTTAGAGAGGGAAGGATTTCACCCTACATAGAGAGTGTTCCACAACCTAATGCAAACTATATCGAAGAGGACCTAGGAGTATATTCCATCTTTGTTGAGGAGGATAATATTCCTTTGGAACAAATCGATTTAGATGATGATATGTGGCACATGAACTTTTATGGTTCATGCTCTAGTGAAGGTAATGGAGTTGGCATTATCTTGGTTTCCCCTATAGGGAAAAACCATAATTTGTCTTACAGGTTGGAGTTTGCTTGTACGAACAATGTCACTAAATTCAAAGATTTATTATTAGGCATTGAAAATGCCTATAAACTCAGTTGTGGTCACCTTTCAGTTTTTGGAGATTCTAAGCTTGTTGTGAACCTGGTACGTAAGATATACTCTCCTAGAAAAAAGATGATGAAACAATATACACAAACTGTTTGGGTGCTTGTCTCGAACCTATTATCTTTCAACATCACTCATTTTAAGAGGGAATTGAATTCAATGGTTGATCGGTTAGTTGTCTTTGAAACTTCTCCTAATAAACAACCTTTGCCTCATAGGCCTGATTGTTCTTTTCAATTTCTATATCGTCCACATATCCTGGACAATGTAGAATCTTGGCAGGACCTCCCTAACGATGAGAGTGTTTGTGCTTTCATTCAATATAAACCTCTTAAGCCCAAGGAAAGGATATCCATAGAATACAAAAAGATTCCTAAGGGCTTGAATCCTCTTATGGGTTTGTTTTCATCGAGTGATATAAGCAATAAAGAAAAAAAGAAAGAAGAGGAGTTAAGTGTTGATTAAGGTTGGTTGCCATTGATGTCAACCCTTGAAGAAAGCCCCATAGCACAAAGGTTTGGGTAATGGAACCAAGATTGTTTGATGTAAAAATGACTCATTATTGTGTTTTCATGGTTGATAAGAAGTAAATATGGATGAACTCCAAAGTGGTCCCCTTATTGTGAAATCCCTCACGGGAAGATGCTTTGCGGATTGAGTTATCCTATAAGTATGGTTAGAGAACCCATGATTATTTGTGGACTACTGAGATGAAGGTTAGTGATTTTTTAAGTGAAAATATCCTAGATTGATAATTCTTTTCATGCCATTTCTGGTGGTATGTGGAACGTCACATAACTCCTCACAGTTAGAGAGTTATGGCCATGAGAAGTTGGAGAACCTAGGTTTGGGTAATGGACCCAAATTTGTTTGATGGATAATGGTATGAGTTTTGATATATTTTTACGTAATACTATTCTATATGGATAGTACATTTAATTCCATTTCTGGTGGTATGTGGAATGCCACATAACTCCTCACGGTTTGAGAGTTATGGCCATACAAAGTTGGAGGACCCTCACATGTCATCTAGAAGCCCCAAAAGGTCAAAGTAGTCAAAGTGGTTTAAGATATTTTAGAAGGAAAATAATAAAGTGAAGTGATGAGTGTACTATAATTCAAAGTGAACACAAAATAAATTATTTAAATAATAAATTTAATGGAGAAATTAGAAGTGGGTTAACCCTAAAATAAGGAAAGTGGGAAAAGTGACCTAGAAGATGTTTTTAAGGAAGCTACTTGGAGAGTATAAATAAGAGGAAAGACTCTCTAATTTAAGATACACTTGAGCATATTGAATACCTATAGGTGTCCGAGGTAACCAAAGGATATCTAAGCCGAAATTCTGAGGGAAGGTGAAGAAAAGAAGGTCGGAATTCAAGGAAGGATAAATTATTTTGATGATGCTTTCTAAGGTATGTTATTTAGAGGTCATCTCCATGGATGATTTTAGGGGTTAAATTTCGCTCATGGGCTAATTTTCCATGGCTTTTCCCAAAAAATGATTCGCCATTTTAAAAATGATTCACCCAAATTATATAGGATACAATCATTTTACCTAAAAAATCGCAAAAATTTTATACAAGCTATATAAAATATTTATAAATTTGAATATTTTTACAAAAATATCACCAAACATTTATAGTTGGCATATAAAGGATTAGTAAGATTCGCCAAGGTTTCTACATTTTAAAATAAATTTCCATCCTTAAAATCATCCCTAGTCATCTCGCCATTTTCGCAATAATGTTTTTTCTAGAATGATTCAGACCGTGAAATTGTTATTCCATTGAGGAAACATATCCAAGTATCTGTGGTAAAAAATTCATCTTGTGGGTCATTGTATTTTTGGAGTTACACTCCGTGGAAAATAACTTTTGTGGCTAGTCCTGAAACTAGTCAAAAACAGGTGTTTCGGGAAAAAATGTCATAACTTCTTCATAACATTTCCAAATTTAGTAATACCAAATGTTTTGGTTAGAAGACAGTCTGTAGTATTTTGTGTAATAGGTTCAGATCAATTCAACAAATATTTCATGCAGGGAACGCTCTACAAGTTCTCTCTCTATAATAAGCCATAATTCAGTAAGGTATGTCATTTTTGCTATAACTCCTTTTCTTAGAGGTTCCAAGTAGTGACACCTGGAGGAATTTCATAAAACACATTGAAGAACATTGTGTATCAGTTTCAGATCTTTGGTCATTACATGTACAAAGTTATGATTATTTCAAGTTAGGGTTGTTGACTAATCCAAAGCTAGTCATGTGATACTAAAGAAAAGTTTGATGAAAATGCTAGTCTTTTGTTGTTAAAGTTAAGGAAAGTTTGCAGGTATGTGATCATATACACCAAGTCTATTACAGAGTTACAAATCATATTTGGATAATGAAATTGATGAGGGATTTTGGTTAAGGTACATGTTGGGTACATGGTTGAGACAAGAAGTTGATGATTTGGCACATACATGAGGTGTATAGTTGATGATGTTGATACATATTGATGAATTCATAGTTGATGAGTAGTTGACACATGATTGGTACATACTTGGTACATGGTTGGATGCACTTGTTTATGGTACAGGTTGATTATAGGTTGTTTGGTACAGGTTGGTGCATGGTTGATGCACTTGTTTATGGTACAGGTTGATTATAGGTTGTTTGGTACAGGTTGGTGGATGGTTGATGCACTTGTTTATGGTACAGGTTGATTACAGGTTGAGGTACAACTTTATGCATGGTTGATGCATGGTTCAGGTTTATTGGCATAGGTTTATAGTAGTATATCTCACAGTGATAGTGTGACAGTGGTTCCATCATTCTACTTCTACTTCAGGGTGGTTAGATGGGGAAAGGACAGGTGGTTGTAGCCACCTTCTGGTTGTAGCCGAAGAACACAGGGGGTTGTAGCCTCCTTCTAGTTGTAGCCAAAGAATTTGGGAGTTGGAGCTTCCCTCAGGTTGTAGCCTGAGAAACTAGGGGGTTGGAGCCTCCTTCCAGTTGCAACTGGAAAACAAAGGAAGTTGGTGCTTCCAATGAATGTAATTCTTCAAGACATATAAGAAAAATCATTTCATGGTTTTCTCCCGATTTGGGATTCCACATAAAACACTGGTGTACTGTGTATGTGTGTGATTGTTCATTTATTATTGCTCATTATTGGATAATAATTCTACATTGATATAACACTTGGATTATTTGAATAAAATGGATTATAATTACGCTATTACTGATTCAACCCCCCTCTCAGTAATCCAACAATTGGTATCAAAGAAGGTTCCTTCAGAAATCAGTTTAACCACTGAAAGCTAGATCATGGAGAGTACCAACTTATACAAAAATGGAATACCACAGTTTGATGGATAGAAGTTTGATTTTTGTAGCATAAGGATGAAGAAATATATACAGGCACAGGGATTTCAAGTTTGACAATCAATTGTAGATGGATACACAACACCAACAGTTCCACCAACAAATGACAAAGTAGTAAAACTCCGTGAGAATAATTCCAAAGCCACAAATGCACTTTTGAAAGGTTTCAGTAATACGATATTCACCAAAGTTGCACACTATAAATCCGCTAAAGAGATTTGGGACAAGCTTCGAAATATTTATGAAGGAGATACAAAAGTCAAAGCAACAAAGCTTCAAACCTGCAAAGGTCAGTTCGAACAACTAAAAATGAAGGGAGATGAAGATATCACAACCTACTTCTTATGAGTCGATGAAACAATGAATGCAATCATAGGATTGGGAGATGAAGTCGAAGAAGAAATTGAAGAGGGAGAATTTGACTATCGAGAAGAATTAACGTGTGCCATATAAGTTATCAGAAGAGAAAAGAGAAAAAACAAGAAACTACAAGCAGAACTAGACGAGAAAAAGGACACTCGAGAACTAGAACAAATTATCACAAAATTGAAGGTTCAAATAGAAGAAGATACAAGAATTGAAGAATCACTCAAAGAATAGCTAGAAGAAAAGGACAAGATCATTGGAAACTTGGAAGTAGAGATTGTCACACTAAGAAATGATATTCAAAAGAAAAATATGCAGAATAGCTCAAAATTTCTAGATGACATTATCAACAGTCAAAAATCTCATCTTGACAAGTCTGGACTTGGATACAATCAGACAGAAAATGGATCAAGCTCCAAAAAAACAAATCAAGAAACAAATCCAAAAATCTATGCAGAAACAATCAAAGGGAATATGAAGATATACAAGGAAGATTACATGGACACTCCTCCACCGAGAAGATTCAGATTTTAGAATCAACAACAGAAAGATAGGCCTCAAGAAGAAGAAGGATTCATAAGAGCACCACCTTTCAGAAGATATTCAACTCCCAGATATCAAACTATATTTTTTGGTTTATGTTACACATGTAATAATTTTGGACATAAAGCTGTGAATTGTAGAGCTAACAACAGGAACAATAACAACTTTGAGATTCATACACAAAGGAGTTATTCAAGAAGACCTAGTGAAACATAGAGANAGAAGAAGTTACAATAGGTTTGAATCTTTGAGCACTGAAGTGGAATGTTACAAATGTAACAATTTTGGACATGTGGCCAAAGATTGTAGAATGACAATCCCTCCTAAAAAAACCTCAACAAAATATCAGCAGTCACAGATAGGAACCTTAGAAAATGACATGGATAAGAAAACAAGATCAATATAGTAATGAAGAATGCACAGTCTCTCTACAAGCTAAGCAGAAGAAACACGGTTTGTATGTTGACAGTGGGTGTTCAAAACACATGACATGTGATAGAGACAAATTTATTACATTACGAAAGGAAAGAAATGGATCAGTCTCCTTCGGAAATGATAATTCAGCCAAAATTATTGGAGAAGGCATAGTTCGAATTGGGAACAAGAATGCAAAGGCAAAAAAAATTCTACTGGTAGAAGATATGAAACATAATATTCTAAGTGTGAGTTAAATGTGTGACCAAGTTCATCAAGTTACTTTTGATTCACAAAAGTGTGAGATAAGAATATAAGGTTCAGGGAAATTGGTCGGTACAAATGTAATAAATTCAAACAACATATATGTGTTAAGTGAAATTGGAAATGAAAAGTGTTGTCTAGGAAAAGAAGATGAAAGTTGGCTATGGAACAAAATAATGGGTCGCATGCATTTTGATAACCTTGTCAAAGTCAACAAAAGAGAAGTAGTCAGATAAATGCCCTAGATCATGAAACCAACCAACACTTTATGCAAGCATTGTCAACAAGGAAAGCAAACAAAGACTAGGTTCAAATAAAATGAATATTCTACAACAAGACCACTGGAAATTGTGCATACTAATTTAGTTGGACCAAATACAATGAAGGGATTAAAAGGTGAGAGATACTTTATGTTATTAGTTGATGATTATACAAGAATGACTGCAGTTTGTTTTCTCAAGAACAAGTCAGAAGCTTTTGAAAACTTCAAGATCTACAAGGAAATGGTTGAAAATGGGATGGATTCAAAAATCAAATGCTTGAGATATGATAATGGAGGAGAGTTCACTTCAAAGTAATTTATGGACTACTGCAGCAGTCATGGAATAAAAAGACAATTCTCTGTTGCTAGGACACCTCAACAGAATGGAGTTGTTGAAAGAAAGAAAAGGACAGTGCAGTAAATGGCTCGAACAATGCTAATGGATTCAAAATTGACAGATATTTTTTGGACACAAGAAGTGCATATAGTAGTTCATATTCAAAACAGAGTAATGCTAAGAAACAACACTGACAAAACTCCTTACAAACTATGGAAAGGAAGACCATCAAATGTAAAGCACTTCAGAGTTTTTGGAAGCAAATGTTATATCAAAAGAGAAGATGGTGGAATGGGAAAGTTTGACTCTCGTGTGGACAAAGGAGTACTTGTTGGTTACTCAAGTACAAGGAAAGCATACAAGTGTTATAATCTAAGATTGAATTTGTTTTTGGAAAGCATCAACGTAACAATTGATGAAACAGGCATACTAGAATCAAAGGAAGAAAATGAAGCAATGAAACAACTCTTAGAAGAAGAAGAAAAAGATGAAAAAGAAGTAGAAGAGGAAGAGGAAGAGAATCTGACAGAAGTAGAAGACCAAGTTCAGCAAGTGTCTACAAAGACACCTAGTAAACGAGTACAGAAGAATCATCCTTCAGATCAGATTATCGGAAACAAAGATGCAGGAGTTGAGACTAGAAGAAGAATCCGTTCACCAGAACAAACACACCTAGCACTCTTATCTACAATTGAACCAAACTGTTTTGAAGAAGCCAACAAGGATGAATTTTGGAATAAGGCCATGGATGAAGAATTGGATCAAATAGAGAAAAATGACACTTGGGAATTGTTTCCAAGACCAAAGAATAAGAAAATGATTGACACAAAATGGGTTTTCAGAAATAAATTGAATGAAGATGGACAAGTTATAAGGAACAAAGATAGATTGGTATGTAAAGGATATGCTCAGATTGAAGGAATCGAATTTGAAGAGACATTTGCCTCAGTTTCTCGGATGGAAGCAACCCATTTTCTTTTAGCTTATGCATGCTCCAAAAATGTTAAAGTATATCAGATGGATGTAAAATCATCTTTTCTGAATGGGGAACTTGAAGAATAAGTCTACATTGAACAACCAGAAGGATTTCAGTTGTTAGAGAACACAAATTATGTGTGTAAATTAAAGAAGGCCCTGCATGGTCTAAAATAGTCTCCTAGAGCATGGTACTCTAGAATGGATAAGTATCTGTAGTAGGTAGGGTTCATAAAAGGAAGTGTAGACAACAACCTCTACATCAAGGTAAGTCAAGGTAATATTTTACTAATTGAAGTTTATGTTGATGATATTATTTTTGGTAGTGATGATGACAGGTTAAGCCAGAAATTTGCAAAATATATGCAAAATGAATTTGAAATGTCGTTACTTGGAGAACTATTCTTCTTTCTGGGACTTCAGATACGTCAAAGCAACCAAGGAATTTTTATTTCTCAAAACAAGTATTTCAGAGAAATGTTAAAGAGGTTCGGAATGGAAGATTGCAAACCAGCTATCACTCCCATGCAAACCAGTTGCAAGTTGAGCAAAGATGATGATTCAAAGTCTACATATCAGAGGCAATATAGGTCAATGATTGGTAGGCTACTATATGTGACAACATCTAGACCAGATGTAATGTAGGCAGTTGGACAGGTGGCACAATTTCAAGCAGCACAGAAGGAATCACATGTAGTAGCAGTGAGGAGGATTTTTAGATATCTCAAAGGAACATAAGAGTTTGGATTATGGTATCCAAAAGAAAAGGATCTATCACTTATTGCCTACACAAATGCAGATTGGGCAAGTTGTATTGATGACCGACGAAGCACCAGTGGAGTAGCATTCTACTTGGGTGAGTGTTTAGTATCATGGCTAAGGAAGAAACAATCATCAATATCTTTATCTATATCTGAGGCAGAGTATATTGCAGTAACATCATGTTGTACATAGGTTCTTTGGATGAAACAAACTCTGAAAGATATATAGGTTGAGTATGATGAGCCCATTCCAATCTATTGTGATAATACAAGCATCAACAATATCTCAAAAAACCCGGTGATGCACTCCAAGATGAAGCACATTCCAATCAAGTATCATTTTCTACGAGAGCAAGTTGCAAAAAAGAATATTAGAGTTGAGTATGTGGGCACAAAAGAACAAGTGGAAGATATCTTTACAAAACCACTTCCATGAGAAGCCTTTGAATATCTTCACCAAAGACTTGGATTTATTTCTACTCAAAAATGAATACTTTTTGAATGATTATCTTATATGCCTTATATTTACACGAGGAAGCACCATAAGAGGACAGTCCAGTTAGGGGGAGCAGCCCCAGATGGAAATATACCTTTGCCATTGATGATAAAGGGGGAGAGTGTTATCAGATGCGGAAGATAGAGGCATGGTTCCAGGGGGAGCACATTTATCAGATACAGAAGGTAGAGGCATGGTTCCAGGGGGAGCATGAGTGATATGATTTCAGTATTGCATTAGAGTCTTGCCATCAATGCCAAAGGGGGAGATTGTTTATTAAGGTTGGTTGTCATTGATGTCAACCCTTGAAGAAATCCCCGTAGCACAAAAGTTTGGGTAATGGACCCAAGATTGTTTGATGTAAAAATGACTCATTATTGTGTTGTCATGGTTGATAAGAAGTAAATATGGATGAACTCCAAAGTGGTCCCCTTATGGTGAAATCCCTAACGGGAAGACGCTTTGTGGATTGAGTTATCCTATAAGTATGGTTAGAGAACCCATGCTTATTTGTGGAATAATGAGATGAAGGTCAATTATTTTTTCAGTGAAACTATCCTATATTGATAATGCTTGTCATGCCATTTTCGATGGTATGTGGAACGTCACAAAACTCCTCATGGTTAGAGATTTATGGCCATTAGAAGTTGGAGAACCCAGGTTTGGGTAATGGACCCAAATTTGTTTGATGGATAATGGTATGAGTTTCGATATATTTTTAGGTAATACTATTCTATATGATAGTACATGTCATTCCATTTCTGGTAGTATGTGGAATTTCACATAACTCCTCACGGTTTGAGAGTTGTGTCCGTGCGAAGTTGGAGGACCCTCACATGTCATCTAGAAGCCCCAAAAGGTCAAAGTAGTCAAAGCGGTTTAAGAGATTTTAGAAGGTAAATAATAAAGTGAAGTTATGAGTGTACTATCATTCAAAGTGAATACAAAATAAATTATTTAAATAATAAATTTAATGGAGAAATTAGAAGTGGGTTAACACTAAAATAAAGAAAGTGGGCAAAGTGACCTAGAAGATGTTTTTAAGGAAGCTACTTGGAGAGTATAAATAAGAGGCAAGGATCTCTCATTTAAGATACACTTGAGCATATTGAATACCTATAGGTGTCCGAGTTAACCAAAGGATATCTAAGCTGAATTTTTAAGGGAAGGTTAAGAAAAGAAGGCCGGAAATCAAGGAAGGATAAATTATTTTGATGATGCTTTCTAAGGTATGTTATTTACAGGTCATGTCACCATTTTCGCAATAACATTTTTTATAGAACGATTCAGACTGTGAAATTGTTATTCCATTGACGAATCATATCCAATTTTCTGTGGTAAAACATTCAGCTTGTGTGTCATTTTATTTTTGGAGTTACACTCCGTGGAAAATAGAGTTTGTGGCTAGTCCTAAAACTAGTCAAAAACAGGTGTTTCGGGTAAAAACGTCATAACGTCTTCATAACAGATCCAAATTCAGTAAGACAAAATGTGTTGGTTAAAGTACAGTCTATAGTATTCTTTTTAATATTTTTAGATTGATTCAACAAATATTTCGTGCGAAGCACACTCTACAAGGTCTCTCTCTAGAATAAGCCAGAATTCAGCAAGGTATGCCAGTTTTTCTATAAATCCTTTTCTGAGAGGTTCCAAGTAGTGACACCTGGAGGAATTGCATTATACAAACTAAATAACATTTTATGTCGGTTTCATATCTTTACTCATTGCATGTACAATTTTATGATTATTTCAAGTTAGGGTTGTTGACTAATCCAAAACTAGTCATGTGAGACTAAAGAAAAGTTTGATGAAAATGCTAGTATTTTGTTGTTAAAGTTAAGGAAGGTTTGCAGGTATGCGATCATATACACCAGGTCTATTACAGAGTTACAAATCATATTTGGATGATGAAATTGATGAGGGACTTTGGTTAAGGTACATGTTGGGTACATGGTTGATACAAGCAGTTGATGAGTTGGCACATACATGAGGTGTATAGTTTATGATGTTGGTACATATTGATGAATTCATATTTGATGAGTAGTCGACACATGATTGGTACATACTTGGTACATGGTTGGATGAACTTGTTTATGGTACAGGTTGATTACAGGTTGTTTGGTACAAGTTGGTACACGGTTGATGCACTTGTTTATGGTATAGGTTGAGGTACAAGTTGATGCATGGTTCAGGTTTATTGGTACATATTTACAGCGGTATATCTCACAATGATAGTGTTACAGTGGTTCCATCATTCTACTTCTACTTCAGGGTGGATGGATGAGGCAAGGACAGGTGGTTGTAGCCACCTTCCGGTTGTAGCTGAAGAACACAAGGGGTTGTAGCCTCCTTCTGGTTGTATCCAGAGAATAGGGGAGTTGGAGCTTCCCTCAGGTTGTAACCTGAGAAAATAGGGGGTTGGAGCCTCCTTCCAGTTGCAGCTGGAAAACAAAGGAATTTGGTGCTTCCAATGAATATAATTCTTCAAGACATACAAGAAAAAATATTTTGTGGTTTTCTCCTGATTTGGGTTTCCATGTAAAACACTGGTGTACTGTGTATGTGTGTGATTGTTCATTTCTTATTGGTCATTATTGGATAATAATTCTACATTGATATAACACTTGGATTATTTTAAGAAAAAGGATTATAAATACACTATTATTGATTCACCCCCTCTCTCAGTAATCCAACATTAAGAAGGAAGGTGGGTGAAACCATATCCTTGAACATTGGGACATTCAAATATTCATATAATGTGAAAATGTGTGCCCAATGTTCTGGTAAAGAAGAAATGAGGTTTGCCAAACTACTTGGTGGATTTCATGATGTTTTTGCTTGGTATTATGAGGACCTTCGTGGTTTTGATCCTGGTCTTACAAAACATGTTATCCCCATCCAGGAAGGCATGAAACCAGCTAGGAAAAAACAAAGACCTATTAACTCTGCATTTAAAGCAACTTTTCAAAGGGAGTTGGAAAATTTCTTAAGGGTTGGGATTATTTTTATAGTCTACCCTGAATGGGTTTCCAATTGGGTACCTATTTCGAAGACCACTCATCATATTAGAACCTGCATTAATTTTCTCACTTTCAGTCAGGCTATTATGAGAAATCCTTTTCCTCCTCTTAATATGGAAATGATTCTGCAACAGGTTGTAAGGTCACAGATGAAGCCCTTACTTGACAATTTTTTGGGTTACAGTAAAATCAAGGGAAAAAGGGTGGATGTTCAGAAAACCACTCCTATCTCAAATTAAGGTACCATGACTTGTAAATGCCTGTTTTTTAGCTTACCTTATCCAAGTACTGCTTTTAAAATACCTATACACACAACTCTTGAATAATTGATCAGCATCCATATCTACCTTGATGATCTAATCATATACATTAAAGGGTTGATAGTTACCTTAGAGTTCCAAGTTTTATCTCTGGGTTCTTTCAAAATTGATTTTGTCCTGGATACTAAATCTTACTTTCTAAATGATTTACGGGAGCAATTGTTTTCCTACAACACTAACGGTTCTCCCTTGAAACATTGCGAGGGACCAACGTGAAAAGTTCTAATGCTATTCGGATTTTATGTATACTAGTAGCCTAGCTCTGCTTTCAATTTTGCGCTTCTCTTTTCTGCTTTACAATAGTTTGACTTCTTCTTTCTGTGTTAAAATATTTCTTGCTGCTTTTTCATTTCTGTCTTTTTATTGTTGCTACTTTAATTTTTGCAATTTTACTTCTGTCATGATTTTGTTGCTTACTATCCTTTAGTCTATTTGGTCAAAAATAAGATGTTGGATCAGTTCTTCCATAGTGACACTTCACAAGGCATTGTTAGTCAATAACAATCAAGATTACACAATTGTCGTGATGTTTCCCTGAAGCACACTTAAATTTGTTATATGCTTTCACTGTTGTCTTATAAAGAATTGGTTATCTCCCACTTCTTCTCATCACTTCTTCATCCATTTGATATTTTAAAGAGAAAATCCATAAATTTTCTCCTTGAAGTAAAGATCATATTCCGGTTGAATGATTATGCATACAGTGGTAAAACCCCTCATACTTAACACTTTTCATGAGTTATTCCTGAATTCTCAGTCATTTTTCCATTAACTCCACTCACTTCCCCCCTGTTGCATAATCTTCCTGGTTATATCTTCTTGACCTGTTGTTCTTGGTCTGCGAAACCATGAGTTCTGAGTTCTAAATCTGTTGAAAACAAATTTCCCCGTGGATTCACCAATTTGTTGACGATTAAAACTGCAACGAAATTTTGCCCGTTAAATATTGCTAAAATCCTTTTATTATAAGCTAACAAGATAAATAATAATAGTAGGTGGGACCCCCTTGTAGATTGGGAGATCAAATATGGTTCTTATTTCATGTTATGCTATCTTTCGACATTGCTTACATGGTTAGTGAAATCTTGGTTTTATTGACGATGGATAAGGTCTATTATGTGGGTTCTAATTGTGACAATTGAATGATGGATAAGGCATGTTATGTGTTGTTTATGTTGCTCTAGGCTCTAATATCACATTACGATGGCCTATGTTATCCATTACTATCATTGCTATATTTTCCTGAATTCCTTATTGTGACACCTGCACAATAGACATGTTAGCAACAATACATAAGAGTAGATGAAGAGAGATAAAAACAACCTAAACGAAATTCAAAAGGAAGAAATTGAACTATGATCTTATGCTACACTACATGCATCGAAATTAAAATGATCATTTTTATCATAGCTAATAAGTTAATAGCTATGTGATTTATTGAGTTATATAGTTGATATGCATTATAGTATAAGTTGGCAATGGATAAATGTTATATGGATGGCGCGTTTGACAAGAGATGGGTGCTAATTCTGATGAATGGTTTAATTGAATGTGTTAATGGGAGGTTGGATGGCATGTACTAAGGAATTGAATGAGTGGGAGTGGAGGCGACGTGCATTTACTGCACATCACTCCTAATCCTTCCACTGGACGCCACCCTAGTCGGGCTATTGTTCAACTGTGTTTGTTGTGGTTAGGTTCCTACTTTCAAGCAGAGGAAGAACCGCTCGGCCAACTCGCATTTTTAAGGTGCTTTTGGTTACAGGTATGCCTTTTTTCCATCCATGAATCTACTCTGGTTATGAAATAGATATTGGCTCAGAATGTATGGGTCTATGCTTTCCTTAAGTCTGGCAACTGTGTAAATTTGTGATATTTTTATGGAATGAATCATTGGTGTGGTTTTCATTGCAATAATGATTGAAGTCACAGTGTTATTGATCATTATGAGTGTTAGAATCCATGAAGGCCCTCTGTCATCACTATTGGTCTTCGTTGAAGGGTTTTTATTCGGTCCATATTGGATGGTTGTCTCCATGCTTTCTTATCACCATACCCAGTTGTTTGTTGTTATGGGGTTTACTAGGTTTGAAACACCTTGTGTCACTGTGCATTGTTTCACATGGGTATGGGTTTGTTCAAGCTATTGATGGTTTCACAGTGGGTTATATTGCTTCTTCTTGGCTAGGTTTCATCTCAACGTTTCTAGTTGGTTGATTGGGGGAGCCACGAGGGTTATACCCTACACATTCTAAGTATTGTTACAAGGCCAAAATGGAGCCTTACTCCTCTGTTCATAGTCTCTCCTATCACAGGAACTGTCCCCCTATCTACGAATCCATTTGTGGTATACCCTGTGTGTGCACCGTTGGTCTCGGAGGTTCTCACCCGATGATGGGAGTCAACTCTAGTTTACCTGTGTTGGTCAATAGAGAAAACCCTTGATTTCTCAAGCCCGGGTTTTGATGGAGGGAACCGTTATGGCCTTTCGGGTATATTGTTGGTTGTTATGAGTTGTATTGTTGGCAGTGTTTCATTTATGGTTTGTCTCTATTGATTATGTTGACAGTGGTCTTGGTTTTGGTAGTTAGTCACTGCATTGGGTATTATGACAATCAAATTAATAAACTCAGCATGGTAATTTGGTTGATTAGAGATTTGGATTGAATGCACAGTCACTGTCTCTTACATTATAATTGTTGAATTGTTAACCCAACATTAGTTTACAGTTGATTAATGCACAACAATGTTTTGTGCATGATGCGTGGGTATGTGTGGCATTTCTACAGCATGATAGGTTGAGTTAATAATTGTTGTGACTGTGTGTTTTAAATTGTTGAATGGGAATATGGCATGGCCATCCACTATATATGTTATGGATATTATATTGATTGTGCCATAAGAGAGGGTCACCATTTTAAAAAAAATATGGTTTTGTTAATTCGATCAATTTGTGAGATGAGATCGGGCATGTTGTTGCTACCTTGTTGTATTGGATTCATATCCTAACATTGTGGATGGTAAGATTCAATTAGTTAGACATTACAATCACATAAACGATCTCATGTTTTGTTAAGTGGTATGTGTATCCCACAATGTCATATGAATTGAAATAGAAATTGTTGTCTGTGTGTTTAAATGGAAAATCATGATCTTTGCAATTAAAATATGGATCGTGTGTTTGATTGTCCACTATGTTTGTTACATATTAACAGAGATAAGCACGGGTGTTGTGGTAGTATGGTCTTATTACAATTTAATTGTTGATGGAAATTGGTTGATGAGTTGACACTAGACAAAGTGGAAATAAGTGATTGTTTATTCATTTGGGGATTGTTTTAAAATATTAATTGGATAAATGAGAAGAACAGAGCTCCTCTACAGGTTGTTGTGGAATAGTGTCTTGTTTTTATGACACTATGTTAAATATTTGATTATGAGTAGTGAGCAAGTTAATGCACATAATTGATTGAATTATACACAGTAATTGATCATTTGATCACAGTGACTATTTGGCTAGTGTTGGACCTTTTGCGTTTGATATATAATGGTTTTATGGATTACTTAATTAATTTTATGAACAATATCCGCTCTCTTTACCTACCATTATTTATCTTTTCGCTAATTACAACCCCCTCGCCTTCCCACATACATTTTTCACTCCTTGATCTTAAAATTTAATTACAGTTAAGAGAATTCTACATTGGAATAGTTTGAAATCACATTTTCTTTTGATCGGAACACAGTTTTATATTATTTGGTTTACATTACAGTTGCTTTTTTGTTGTGTTTGAGCAGTAACCATGTTTCTTTTCCCTCTCATTCTATCATTTTTCACTCAATACAAACCCCTCGCATATCCCAAAACCTTTGTTCACCCCTTTCTCATCGACAATAGTTAAACAATTTGTATGGGTTGGATTGCATGGGTCTGATATGTTGCTAAGACAAAATCTATTTCATATTTTTTAAGGAGTTTTCATGTATGGTTGTTAAAGGGGCTATTTGTTAATCAATCATGCATGCAGGAATGAGCTTTTTCAGCCGAGGTAGCCATGGCAAAGGCAACCGAGGGAGACGTAATTGGAACGGAGGCCCAAGAAGACCAAGATTATCCATACACTTTGATGTTGACTCACAAGCGTTAGGCCAGTTATTTCAGGCTGGATTTTTCAATTGTATTGGGCAAGGAGTGGTCCAACCTAGGCTTGAAAGGCCTCCCTTCCAAGATCCACAAGCCCTTTCTATTCCCGTGCCCCCTCATGTCTCATTGCAACCCGAGGTTCCCGAAAATGACGGATGGCAAGAGATTGTCCACCCAACAGTCTCCCAACATCGTGGCTAGCCCACTTTGTCTTGCCTACTCCCTCACCTATCAATTAGATTGCCCAAGTTGCACCTATCCACTCACCAGTTCAATCCTCTCATGCTAGAAAAAGGTTGAAAACCAAGACCCACCATGCCCCTGACAAAGGAAAAGCCATTGTTTCCCCTTCCTCACCCTCCAATGGCTTTGATAAATCCATGTCTTCCTGGATGCATTTGAGGGATGATTGTTCTCATGTGATCAACGATATTAGGCCTAAAGGCTCAGTGCAGCCAAATCTAATTTCAGCGAAATCAAAGGGTGACAACAACAATCAAGGAAAGATTGCATATCGGAGTGCAAAATATGGTTTTTGAGTTTATTTTATTTATTGTTGATGATAATTGACTTCAGAAGTTTTGAACAACATGTTTTCTTTGGATATATGAGTAATATATTTTTTGGAAATAATTTCAAATATCAATGAGATAAATTGTTAAATGTGAATGTGATGATGGGAGTCACAAGGAGGGGTGTTTTGCTTAATTACCTAGTTATGTTATGATTGTTAAGAGCTAAAGGGAGTCACAAGGGGTCCCGCCTACTAGTTATTATTTATTTAAAACCCTTATTATGATTTATTACTCTTCCCCCCTAACTAAAAAGTTGGTTGAGTTTTTAGTTAACTTAACTAATGAGGTAGTTCAACTACTTCAACCAATTCTAATTTGCTTAAAGGCAAAAAGAAAGGGAGGAACAAGAGAAGGATAGAAGGAGAAGCTTACTAAGGTTTCTCTTTGAGTTTATGTTGAGATAGTTCAGTTTTAATTCATTCCTTAATTTATCACAAGCCTAATTCTTTTTTATGATAGAAGGGTCTTATTGTAGACAACAAGATTCACGGTTGAATTACAGCATTCAAACACTTTTTTTTCAGATGTGTTGATCTCTCTTTGATAGTCTATGTAGACTTGTCTATTTGTGAATTAGTTTTCATGACTGACAAAGGCTATTGTGCAGAGTCGAGTGGGAAGCAATCTGTGGCAAGTTTATCCAACTTTTAGAGTTTTTTTTTTTTTTTTTTTTT
>ML787544.1:257352-274311 GCA_009831015.1 Picea engelmannii | reverse complement strand
CTAAGTTTGAATTTGGTCCAAAATCTGTGCATGAAATTTTGTAAAGAGGATGACTCTTTGGTGAATTGGAATGAAATAAAGCATTTCCTTATGTCGCATCTGTCTTGATTATCATCTTGGTGTCTTTACTTCTATATCTACATTTATTTCATCAACTATTACATTCATAAAATCATATTAAAACGAATTTTCCAGCAAGCTTTTAATTGTAAAAAAGAGTATCCTAAGCACTTGTAATCCATACTTGTGAGTTATGATTTTACATTCCCTCCTATTTTTCTCTAGCCAAGAAGAATCTGAAAATGATTGAGTAAGATCATTTCATATCTTTTCCTCAACAACCACTAGAACCAACACTCCCTCTTATGAAAGAAGGTATTCTGCACCACTTCAAGTCTATCTTTGAAGAACACAAACTTCCCTTTCTCCTAGGGTTTGGTCAAAATATCTGCAACTTGCTCATCTATGGAAATACACTAAAGCTTCACTACTCCCTTATAGATCATATCTCAAAGCAAGTAGTATTTGATCTCTATATGATTGGACCTTTCATGGCATACGAAATTTTCCAAGAGTTTGATACAACTTTGATTATCACAGTATATCATTGTAGGCTCAAACTCCTAATCAAATAAACCTGCAAGAAATTTGTGAAGCCAAATGGCTTCACAACTAGCCATACTTACTACCATATACTCTGCCCTTTTTGAATTGAGTGCTACAGAAGTTTTCTTCCTGTTGAACCAAGTAATCACTGCTAATCCCAAGCTAAAGAAGCACCCCGAGGTGCTATTTTTTTCTATTGCGCTCCCTTCCCAATCTAAGTTTGTATATCCATGAAATTTCTCTCTATATCCTCCAAGATATATCAATACATACTCCAATGTACCTCTCAAGTAACTGAGCACATGTTTCACTACTACCCAATGCACCTGCCTTGACTGCACCATGAATTGACTCAAGGTGTTCACAGCAAAAAAAATATTTGTCCTAGTGTTGACCAAATACATCAAGGACCCTCTCAACTTCTTGTTTATCATAGGATTCACCAACTATGAATCTGAAGTGATCACCTTATTCAGATTGGTAGTCATAGGTGTAGCCATCGATTTATATTCCTTCATCATGAATCTGCTCAAGATCTCTACTACATACTTCCATTGTCCAAGGAATATCTCTCCCGATACCTTCCATACCTCTAACCCCAAGAAATAATGCATCAAGAAAATTTTCTTGATCTTGGAATCACTCGCTAAATCCTCTTTTCACCCTAGAATAATCTCCTCTACACCTATGAGAAATAAATCATCAATGTACAGAACCAAGATGAGAGGATTTGAACCAACAAGTTTCAAGTGCAAGTTAGGATATGCCTCACTCTTGGTAAATCCCATACTCTACAGGTTTATGTCAATCCTAGAATACCATGCCATGGGTGCCCGCTTGAGTATGTACAAGGATTTATGAAGCCTACACACATGAGACTCCCTCCCTTGCACCTCAAAGACCTGATGTGTCTCTATGTATACTTCCTCCTCAATGATCCCATTGAGGAAATTTATTTTCACATCAATTTGATGTCTCCTCCACCTCATAGCAAAAATAATAGAAATAACAACTTGAATAGAATCATACTTGGTGACTTGAGAAAATGTATCCTCGTAGTTTGTTCCATATTTCTGGGAGAACCTTCTTGCCACAAAAATCACCTTGAAATTCTCAATGCTACCATCTACAACATGCTTGATATTGTAGATCCACCTAGAATTCACAACCGACTTCCCCTACGGTCTCAACACTATGTATCAAACATCATTCCTGATAATAGAGTTGTACTCCTCTACCATGGAATCCATCCATACTTGTTGATCATTTTCTTCCTAAGAACTAGAAGGATCAACATAAATTATGCTACTCATAAGTTCCGTATAGTTTAGAATCTTCTTAGGAGGCCTTCACACTCTAACCGCACTCCTAGGATCCTCACAAACATCCCTCAATGTCTATAATATCCATTGGGGTATTTTTATAGGATTAGAAGGGACTAACTCCTCCTCCCCACCTAAATTCTAAAATGTTGATTATTGATTGTCCTTCGGAGCCTACTACTCCTTGTCCTATGTCATTGCCGATGACTCATGAGGTCTGCTAGATGCCAAGTTCTCCTCAAACTTAATATCTCTACTCACAACTATATTCCGTTGTGATGGAATAAAGATCCTATAATCATTTGAGGTCTCACTGTACCCCACAAATATACCCTTCCATTTTGAAAGCTCCATATTCATTCTCTTGTCCACGAACATATGGATGTAATCTAGACAACCAAATATCCTCAATTGTCATATCTTTGGATTCTCTCCTGAGAATGCCTCGTCTAGAGTCTTGTCCCCCAATATCCTATGAGGACTCCTATTATGCACATACACCACCGTGTTACATGGCTATGCCCCCATAAACATAGGAAACTTGTTGTCATGTATCATAGGCCTGACAAAACTGATGATTGACCGATTCTTTCTCTCTGCAACCCCATTTTGTTGAGGTTTGTATGAGATTGTCATCTCCCTCTTGATCCCTGCCTCCTTGAAGAAATCCTTGAAGTCATTGGAGGTGTACTCTCCCCCATTATATGACCTTAATACCTGTATCTTATTCCTTGTCTGGTTCTCCACATGAGCCATGAAATCTCTGAACAGAATGGAGGCCTCATCCTTGGTCTTCATAAAGAAGATCTAGGTTTTCCTGGAAAAATTATCAATAAACGTCACATAGTATGATGATCCATGTAATGATGTTGTTGACATCGACCCACCCACATATGAATGAATAATATCCAATATCCCTTGGACATACTCTCGTTGCTAGGAAAAGAGGCCTTGAAAATCTTTCCAAGTGCACACCCTTTGCACAATCCCTGCCACTCAATTCTAAATTCTAGAAGACCTGTAACAATCCCTCTTATATTTGAAAATACCCTAGCATAGGTTTCCCAACCTCATGTGCCACAACTCACATAGTTTGTCATTGTCATATATCAAATATTGAATAGGATTTCCTTGTAACTTGTATAAAGTGCCTTCTCTAAACCCAATGACCATTGTATCGTACGGGATAACTTTCTCTTTATGTATGAGCACTTTTTGTCTCTGAAACGTAGAGATAAAACTCATGTCCTCCATAGATGAGACTGAAATCAAATTCTTCTTCAAACCTAGTACGTAAAGCACATCTTAGGCATTCAATGAACCCCCTGACTTGAGCTAGAACATAACTATTCCCTCTCCCTTCATTGCATAAATGGCATCATCACCAAGCTCCAAATGAACATCTGAGTCACTCTCTATCATACTACAAAATAACTCTCATGCTTTTGTCATATGAAAAGATGCACCACTGTCCAAGAATTGCGCAGTCCTCACAGTTGTGCTGGTAGAAAGGTAAGAAATCAGGGAGTAATTCTTCTCAAACTTCATTTCAAACGCATCAAGTTGTGTCTCTACTGATGTTTTTATATGCATATTTCCATTACCCTTATTCTTCTTCTCTCGACATTGAGATTCACAATGTCCATTCTTATGATATGAGAAACACTTGATTTTACTCAAGTCCTTCTTCTTCCCTTTCTATGATGAACCTCCATCATTGTTACCCTTCTTGCTAAAACTCTTTCCTTTTCCCTTCCTTGTCTTAATAAGAAGGGCCAAGTTCTCTTCACTACCTCCCTTCTTTCTACTCTTATACTCGTCCTGAGTCTCTTCCTAGATTCAATCATCCCAAAGTCTCTACCAATCTGGGAGATGTTCCCGACCGCAAAATTCCTTGAAAAATGGTTCCCATGACTTGGGAAGACCATTCAATGCCACATTTATGAGCTCTGTGTCCTTTGTTTTCTCCTATATGGCTGCAAGTTGATCACACACCTGTGTGATACTCATGAGATAGCTGGTAACATTATCAAATATATACATCTGCACCGATCTTAGTTTATTCCTTAAGTCCATCTTCCTATTCATGTTTGTTCTTTGGAATAACCCTACCAAGGCATCAAAAATCTCTTTTGTCCTCTTATTCTCATATAAGTGAGGAATTAGATGATCCTTCACTGAATCCATGATGACCCTCTATGATTTGATCTCCTTCTCATTATGAGATTCCAAAGTTGTCGGATCTTTCGGTGGAACAATTGCTTTGTCCACTAACTCCTAAAGGTCATACTCCTTAAATGCCAAAGTTACTCTTGATTTCCAAGAGAGGAAATTGAATGCTCCATCCAATTTGTCTTCAACTCTTAATGGCATTTATTCCATCCCTAATACCTAATAACCTACCCTAGAAATAACCTACTACTGAAAAATGCCCATGTAATAACATGTACGGACTTGTACACGACTGTCACCATTAGATCCCATGTATGTACGTGACTGTGATCATTGAAACCCACATATGTACGTGATTGTGACCGCTGAGACCCACGTATATGATATTATGCTCAAATAATCCCATGTATGTACATGATTGTGTTTTCTGTGACTCGTATACACCTGCAAAAACTTAGTTTTGCCTCAGTATGATTGTTTCTCTGAAATATATCCTTCAATTTCTTCCCACTAGTTATGGATCTACTATGGATATGAGATATGGCTTCCCCTCAAAGCATGTGCTCTGATACCATTGTACTTGGTATCCTCCCTTCAAATATCATGCTATGATACCATGTTGAAATTTCACCTACCCAACATACCACAATTAATTCCAAATAAATCACTTATTGAATTAAAGAACAACTAAGTAATCAACTAACCATGCAGTGGAAGCATAAACTAGGAAACCAAATCATGCACACATGAACACAGATATTTTTGGGTAGATACCCCTGGAAAAACCTCGTAGGGAAAACCAGTGCTGAGAATGATATTATTATGTTAAAATCAGGGCTCCCGTAATAGGAATAATGGCCGACTGAGAGAAATACAAATGCAGAAAAAATTGTCTAAGTTTGATATGTTGTACAACCCAAAACTACATGCCTTTTGAGGTGTATGTGAATTTCCTTCAACAAATCCACATATGTACGCGACTGTCTCCACTGAAACCCATGTACATGTACGAAAAGACTATACATAAATCTCTGTACGATGTGACACTTCCCTGTGGCTTCCTTTCACTGAAACCCCACCTACACTTCCTCTATTCTCTCTTCTCCTTTACCTGATCTCTAGATGGAAGTCCTTCTCCACCTATCGAAGATATTGAATCACAATCCTTCATGATCCAATACTCCATGTCAAGTGTCTTCCTCCTTCACCCTAGCCTTGCTTTTATAATCATGAGTTATAATCAATTTCTAATCTCCAAAGTGATTAACGATTGGGATTACTGTTAGAAAAACAGGACCGCGGAGCAATAAAATAAAACAAATGCAGAAACAAAACACAAAAGACACACAATACAAGAGAGACACAGATTTACATGGTTCACCCAATGTGGGCTATGTCCACCAGAGAAATTGCCAGGTCCTTCCTTTATTATTATCCATCAAATGAAGGGATACAACCTACAGCAAAACATGTTGTAACTTCCTCTTCTTTCTCTCACAGTCTCCTCTCTCAGAATACAATATTCACCAACCCTCCATAGCCATGATATATTTCCCTCATAAAAGAGGGTTTCCTTCTAGGCCAAAAAACCCTAACATAATCTCTACCGTTAGATCTGCGACCTTATAATGAACGGTCCAGATTTACAATGAAATTACAAAATACTTTTACAAGGCAGTTTTTTCTTTGGGGGATTCTCCCCCGAACCCCCATCGGGGGACGCTGCCCTCGAACCCCTGCTGGGGGCCCGCTTGCCCCCAGACCCCCCAGCCGGGGGGATAGGCCCCCTAGACCCCGCAGAGGGGGTAGCCCCCCTCTGCACTCCCCCGCGTGGAAGAGTGTACATACTTCTGGGGTGTAAATACTTCATGGGGTATAAACACGGCTGAAAGAAAGAGACCTATAAATCAGGAAGATAATCAGGCTCCACAACCAACAATTACTTCTCACCTCACTTGAGATTTAGAAACATGCTAATTAGTTTCAACAGATTCCTTAAATAAATCAATTAACTAATTACATAATTAATTAATAAAATAAATTTACTTTAATAATTTCTTTAATTAAATTAAATTCAATAATAGAAGGCTTTGAACGATTTCCACATGTCCAGACACATAGATCTGTGTGGAAATACATGTATGATGGTACTATTAGGATCAAAACCCAACACTCTAATCAAGAATGGGACATGGAAGCTGGTTGATCCTCCATTTGGAACCAAACCAATTGGCTCCAGGTGGGTCTACAAGAATAAGTACAAATCATATGGATCACTTGACAGTCATAAAGTGAGATTTGTGGTGAAAGTATTTTCATTTAAAAAAGGCATAGACTATGATGAGACATTTTGCCCCAAATCAAAATGGGTTACTGTTCATGCTTTGGTGGCATAGTGATCCATATTTTATGAATAGAATGAAAATGAATACAGATTATTATTATTCTCAGCACAAAGACATGAATAACAGAGATACAGTAAAATTGGTTTCTATTCAATAATAAAATGTGCTGAAACTGTAAAATGCAGCAAAAAACAAGCTTGCTAGAATGGTGGCGGCTTATCTCTGAGAAGAGATGTGATGGATGTGCTCATTCGCAAGAATATGGATACAATGAGGCTCTCTAAGCCTTTTTACAATAAACATGAATTCCAAAACCCTAGACATCCAAAAACCTAACCCTAGGAGATGAAGCGCCAAAATTCATGTTGGCCCCGTTGGGGTAAGCTAGTACATCAACTTCCGGGGGTCATAACTTTTTCATGCGATCTTTGTTTTAGGTGCACGATATCCCTTTGAAAAGGTCTATCCAAGGAATACACATGTTTCCATCAGAATCTAACTTTGTTTTCAATTTAATGATGGCAATCTCTAAAAATGTTGTTTAGGGCCTCTTAACGGCCCTGGAAGTCAAGGACCCAAAAACTAGGAAAAAACTGCCAAACTGGAAAAATTCCAATGAGCCAGTTGGAATAGGTGGGAGGCCACCAAAATCCATATGGAAAAATCCTCCCCCCTTAACAAGAAATGGTCTCCATTGCGTTGAGTGCCCCCATTAGATGAGGAAATTTCTACTAAATTTGGCCCCGGGTGAGCCACTTTCCTTGGTCCAGGAGTTGCCCTGCTTTGACAACTCAATAAAGATGGATCCTTTGCTGGAGATTTACCTTGATCTGTGAGTCCAAAATATGATCACTAGATTCATGTTGCATATATTCAGGGTTGAGATCTATTGGTGTCAATTGTTCTGCTATCTCTGAGGTGTCCAATAATGGTGGGAAGAATGGCGGAAGGAGATACATGTTGAATACTGAGTGCAGGACAAGGAAAGAAGGAATGTTGAGCTCAAACTCATTGTTACCCACAACCTTGGTGATGGTGTAAGGTCTGTAACGGAGTGGGCGAAGCTTCCAATGGGGCCCTGTAAGGATTTCCTTCTGCAAGTATAACCACACTTTGTCTCCCATCTGAAACTTATGCCGCACTCGATGTTGAATCATGGCGCTGCTTGTAATTGGCATTGGAATTTTGTAAAATGTCCTGAACCTGCTGGAAGACTTGATGGATTTGCTCAATGAACTGGGAGGATTTTTCATCTTCAGTTGGAGCAAGTGATAAATCGGTCGGGGTGGCCACAAGAGGTGATGCAGCATCCATGGGACCCAATGGTTGGAATTCCAACCCGACCTGAAAGGGGTTGTGACCGGTTTAGCTATGTATGGATCTATTGTAACTATGTTGAAAATAGGGAAGATTCTCATCCCATGTGCGGGGGGGTGATTGGAATTGTACATGTGCAGGATATGCAGTATCATCTGATTGATGACCTCAGTTTGGCCATCTATGTGGGGGTGGAAGGTAGTGGACTTGGTGAGCTTGGTGTCCAGCAGTGACTAGAGGCTCAACCAGAATGTGCGGAGGAACTGATTGTCCTAATCTGAGATAATGGTTTGTGGGATTCCAAAATGTACCCAGACTCGTTCAAGTAAGAGCTTGGAAATGGCCTTTGTTGTGATTCTCTTCTTGTAGGCAACCATGATCACCATCTTGGAAAAACGATCAGCAACCACAAAGAAACAATCATTTCCCCTCTTGGTTGATAGAAGGCCTGAAATGTTGTCCGTTGAGATGGATTAATCCCATGGCCTCTCGGGAGGAGGCAGGGGGTGTACAGGCCCTATTTCTTAGCGGTTGGTTTGGAAATAACATAGGCAATGCAGGACCTTATATACTTTTTGACATCCTGTTGAAGTTTTGGCCAATAGAAATGTTTCTTCAACATTGGCACTATCTTTTTATGCCGAAGTTTCCTTCCACCCGACTATAGTGAGCTTCCCAAATCATCTTCGCTCACTCTCTTGATGGAACACAAAGATGGCCCAGTCGACACAATATTCTGTCCTGAAGATGGAAATTAGCTACAATTGAGTTTGTGCCCAACATTTGGTATGTGGTGGCGAAGTCAGGGTATGTCTCATATAGTTTGGGCCATCCATAGGTCTTGTGGCCACAAGAGTCTAGCATTGTAGTGAGTGCCATGACTGGAGGTCAGCTAAGGAAATCAACGACTTGGTTGGTATTGCCTTTTTTATACTTGATGTTGAGGTGGAGCTGCTGCAAGTATATGGACCACTTCTAATGGCGGTCATTCTGCAATTGTCTTGTGTCTGCATGAACTGCAGTGATTTATGATCTGTGTGGATGACTGTCTCCTTCCCGAGAATGTAATGTCTCCACTGGCAATAGGCTTGCACAATGGAGTACATTTATTTTTCATAAGTATGGTACTTATGGACAACATCTGATAGTGTCTCACTATGATATGCCATGGGGTGGTCGTGTTGAGTGAGAACTACATGCACAACATAGTTTGAAGCATCTGTCTCGATATCAAAGGCTTGTTGCAGGTCCGGTAAAGAAATTATTGGGGATGAGCACAAGCGTTGCCTTAAATCATCAAACGCTTGTCGTTTGGATAGGCCCCACACAAATGTTTCCTTACCACCACTCCTGGTTACTTGGTTGAGGGCCCATGCAATATGGGAGAATCCCAACACCAACCTGCGATAGACATTGGCAAGGCCTAAGAAGCTCTAAAGATTAGTGAGTGTGGTTGGGGATAGCCAGTCATGGATGACCTGGATCTTGGCTGGATCCACATGCACACCATGCTGATCCATGATGTAGCCTAGGTATTGGACCCTTTCCATCCCGAAGGAGCATTTTTCCAAGTTGGCATATATCTTATTTTGTCGTAGGGTGTGTAGAACCTTCTCAATATGTTATAAATGTTCCACCCAATTCTTGTTGTATAGGAGGATGTCATCCAAATACACCACTACAAAAGTATTGGTGAAAGGTCGCAGGATATCGTCCATCATCCTCATGAAAGTTGTTGGAGCATTTTTCAAACCAAAGGGTGTATCCAACCATTCAAAATAACTTCCTTTGACTTGAAGGTGGTCTTTCATACATCTGTATGTTCTATGGGGACCTGGTGGTAGCCAGAATTAAGATCAATATTACTGAAGTTTTTGGCCGCCTTGAGTTGATCAAGGAGATCATCGATTCTAGGAATCAGGTACCAATTCCTGACTGTGATTTTATTTAGGGCTCGATAATCAATGCAGAGTCACCAGGTTTCGTCTTTATTCTACACTAGCACGATTGGTCTCCCACAAGCTCTTATGGAAGTTGCACCACTACCTAGTATCTTTCTTTGTCTTTCCGATGTCCTTCTTTTCTTGCAGCCTAGACTGGTTGTCCTGAGGTTGTCTTGTTGGAAAATTGGTTGTTGTCATTGATGTCAACCCTAGTCATTGGTTGTAGTCATTGATTTCAACCCTAGATATTAGCTTTTGGACCCCACACTTGATCGAAGTAGATAGACATGAAGGAAATTACACATGCAGATACAACACCCATGGATGGATAGTATAAGGCATGCCACTTCTGGTGGTATGTGGCATGTCACGTGGATCCTCGCGATTGAGGAGAAATGAATTTTTGAAGATGACAATGTGAATTGAAGAAGAAACTACATGTCAGCCCTAATGTTAAAAGGAAGTGACATAAAGGGTATAAATACATATCATTATACATTCATTTTAAAAACACACAAGTTTGTTAATAAACGAGGAGATATAAGTCAAATTTCAGAGGAAATATGATGTAAAGAAGGCCGAATTTCAAGGGAGGATGAAGTCTTTTAGTGATGTGTTCTAAGGTATGTTATTTACATGTCATCTTACCATTTTCTCTATAACTTTGTTTCTAGAACGATTCAGATGGTGAAATTTAGAGGTTGTTGAGAAGACATATCTAGGTACATGTGGTAAAAATTTCATCTCTTTATTCGCTACAATTTTGGAGATACACTCTGTGGAAGATAGGGTTTTTGACTAGTCCTGAAGCTAGTCATAAACAGGTGTTCCATGTAAAATAGTCATAAATTCTTCATAGAGATTCCAAATTAAGTGAAACCAATTTAATTGGCAAGAGTACGGGCGTTATTTTCCTGTGTATGAATTTCATAATCTGATGTTAAATATTGAGCGTGGGGCATGTTGTACAAGTTAGCTCTCCTGATTAAACCATAATTGAATAAGGTCTACCATTTTCTCTATAACTCCTTTTCTAGGAGGATTCAAGGAGTGAAACTTGGAGGAGTTTTAGATAATACATTGAGTAATATTATCTAAAGGATCAGATTATTCCAAGAAGTGAAGAATTGCATAAGTTGAAGAAGTCTCAGGAAGCAATATCAGGTTCTATGTGATGGTTGGTTGATGGTGATAATTTAATGTAAAGTTTTATTATCTCTCATATATTCTTGGGTGGAAGGAAGGGGAAAGGATGGAGAGGTAAACCCTCTCTTGATATTGGAGGATTGTATCCTCCTTTTGGAGGTTTATCCCTCCCTTTATATTTGGAAGTTGTAGCTTCCCTTGAACAATAACTATTGATTATTTCTCATATATTGTGGATGGTGTATTGTGATGTATTGGTGTAACTCTTCTACAATTGTTCATTGCTCATTGGATATAATCGAATATATAATCTGGTTGAAGTATAAGTTGAATTTATTTTTAAATTTTACTTGATACTGATTCACCCCCTTCTCAGTATCAACAATTGGTATCATAGCAGGTTACCTTCGGTACAATCTAACCACTGGAAGGAAGATCCTAAGAATAAATGGAAGACAACATTCCAAATGGGATTCCACCATTTGATGGAATATATTTTAAATATTGGAGTAATATAATGGAAACTTACTTGAAAGCCCTTAGGGAAGATGTTTGGTTCTCAGCTGCTTTAGGATACAATGCTTTGAAGAAACCAAAGACTGCATCTCAGAAGGAAGCAAGAAGGAACAACAAATTGTCAATAGATACTATCTTGGATGGATTGACAGATTCATTGAAATCCAAGGTGGGATCATGTTCATCAACAAAAGAACTTTGGGACAAGATACAATACCTTTATGCAAGGAAAAAATAAAAAGAAGAAGAAGAAGTTGAAGCAAATTACAACATCTCATATTTCAAAGAAGCAAATAGAGATGAGTTCTTTTTCTTTAATTGTGAAGGAGTAGGACATGTTGAATTTGAATGTCCTTATCTAAGGATTGAAAGAGATGATACTGAAGAATAAAATTCCAATGAAGAATAAGAAAATCATGAAGCATAAATGATTCAACAAGAATATGAGAATCTTAAAAAACTGAAGCATGTTGAGATTGAAAATAGCAAGCTCAAAAACAAGCATAGAAAACTAAGAAGTGAATTGGGTAGTTGTGAAAAGACAATTGAAATATTGAAGAAACAATTAGAATACTTTGAGAAACTAAGAGAAGAAACCATTTCCTTGAAAACTCTACTTGAAGAAGCAAGAAGAATAGGAGAAGTAAGGAATGTCCAAATGATGAATAATGAAGAAGATTGCGAGAAACTTGAACAAGAAGTTGTCTCATTGAGGAAGAGCTTAAGAAACTCTCAAGTGCCAAAAGACTTAACACATCTTGGATGCATGGGTGAAACTTCATACAAAGAAGATGAAAATACCAACAATAAGGTTGAAGAAATCTCTACACAGACAGTTGATGAGAAGTGAACTAGGATACCAGAAAGAAAGAATGATTACAAAAGAAATGAATATCCAAGAAAACCTCCTACCTCCAGGAATCAAAGAAGCCTCAATCAGTATGAAGGAAACTACAGAAGCATAGATCATGAACCCAAATGGACTACATCAGAAAGAAGGTCACTTACTCCCAGGTATCAAAATTTCTTTCTTGGTCATTGTTATACTTGAAAATTTTTTGGACATAAGGCAATTAATTGTAGAATCAATGAAAGGAAAAACTATGCAAGAAACATGAATGGTGTAAATAGAATATATGGAAACAATCGTGGATTTGTCAACATAAGTTATAATTCATTTTCCCCATTGATGGAAAAAAATATTGTATGCTACAAATGTAATTATCTTGGTCACAAAGCACAAGATTGCATATATATGAATGAATATGCTCCTATGCCAAATGTCCCTATGCAAACCATAGTATGGAGAAGGAAAGAGATTCCAAACAATAAATATTGTCAAAAAGTATTGACCACTAAAGAATGTAAAGAAGAAGATGAATGGTACATAGACAATGGATGTTCTTCACACATGACCAGGGATCAAGACAAATTCATCAACTTGAAGAGAAAGGGTGTTAATGTTGCATTTGGAGATGACTCATCTGCCAAATACTTGGAAAATGTGTAGTAGAGCTTGGAAGAAAAAATGTAAAAGAAAATAATGTCCTATTGGTTGAATACTTGAAACATAATCTACTCAGTGTTAGTAAAATGTGTGATCAAGGATATACTCTCACATTTGACTCACAAAGATGAAAAATCAAAGAAGAAGGTTCGGGAAGATTGGTTGCAACTGAAACAAGAAGAACAAGTAACATATACGTCCTAGATCCACAAAAAAACTCCAAGGAATAAAGAGACCATAAAAATGAAGTGTTATTAAGTGCTATATGTTCAGGGGGAGTAGCCCCAAAGAAGATAGTTACCTTTTCCCATTAAACTCAGGGGGAGAAGACCCACCCTTTTCCATTGATGTCAAAGGGGGAGAGAAACCAGGAGAATGAGGACATGGGGAGCATGAGTGTTTCCATCAATGAAAAAGGGGGAGATTGTTGGAAGATTGGTTGTTGTCATTGATGTCAACCCTAGTCATTGGTTGTAGTCATTGATGTCAACCCTAGTTATTGGATTTTGGACCCCAAAATTGATCAAAGTAGATAGACGTAAAGGAAATTACACATGCATATAAAACACCCATGGATGGATAGTATAAGGCATGTCGCTTCCAGTGGTATGTGGCATGTCACGTGGATCCTCACGATTGAGGAGAAATGGATATTTGAAGATGACAATGTGAATTGAAGCAAAAACTACATGTCGGCCCTAATGTTAAAAGGAAGTGACATAAAGGGTATAAATACATATCACTATACATTTGTTTTAAACACACACATGTTTGTTAATGAACAATGAGATATAAGTCGAATTTCAGAGGACATATGAAGTAAAGTAGGATGAATTTCAAGGGAGGATAAAGTCTTTTGGTGATGTGTTCTAAGGTATGTTATTTACATGTCATCTTACCATTTTCTCAATAACTTTGTTTCTAGAATGATTCAGATGGTGAAATTGAGAAGACATATCTAGGTACTTGTGGTAAAATTTCATCCCTTTATTCGCTATAATTTTGGAGATACACTTTCTGGAAGATAAGGTTTTTGACTAGTCCTGAAGCTACTCATAAACAGGTGTTCCGGGTAAAATAGTCATAACTTCTTCATAGAGAATCCAAATGACGTGAGACAAATTTCATTGAAAATAGTACGGGATGTAGTTTTTTGTGTACGAATTTCAGAATCTGATGCTAAATATTGAGAACGGGGAATGTAGTAAAAGTTATCTCTCTTGAATAAACCAGAACTGAATAAGGTCTACCATTTTCTCTATAACTCCTTTTCTGGGAGGATTCAAGGAGTGAAACTTGGAGGATTTTCATAGAATACATTGAGTAATATTATCTATAGGATCAGAGCATTCCAAGAAGTGAAGAATTGTAGAAGTTGAAGAAGTCTCAGGAAGCATTATCAGGTTCTATGTGATGGTTGGTTGATGGTGATAATTTAATGTAAAGTTGTATTGTCTCTCATATATTCTTCGATGGAAGGAAGGGGCAAGGATGGAGAGGTCAACCCTCTCTTGGTATTGGAGGATTGTATCTTCCTTTTGGAGGTTTATACCTCCCTTTATATTTGAAAGTTGTAGCTTCCCTTGGAAGTCATTACTTCCCTTGAACAATAACTATTGATTATTTCTCATATATTGTGCATGGTGTATTGTGGTGTATTGGTGTAACTCTTCTACTATTGTTCATTTCTCATTGGATACAATTGAATATATAACCTGGTTGAAGTATAAGTTGATTTTTTTTAAATTGTACTTGATACTGATTCACCCCAATCTCAGTATCGACATGTCCTTATTTTCTCTGTCCTTTGTTCTGCAGGTTGGGGCTTCCCTTTACTTGCTTCTGATGTGAGGGGTACCTAGGCCTAAATTGCCGCATATTTTGTTTAAGATTTTTCTTGATTTTGACGGCATATCGATAGGCTTTGCCCAAGGATGAGATGTTTAAAAACTCCATTTCTACCTGGATGTATCTATGCAGACAACCACGATACTTGAGCACCAGATGTTGCTCAGAATATTTGATACCCAACTTGGTGCGCAAGGTATGGAATATATTTTTGAACTTTGGCACTTCCTGGTCTCTTTCCTGCCGCAGTGTGGTCCATTTTGCATATAGGTCATCATAACTTCCGAAAGGGTAGTATTTTTCCTTGATAGCATCCCTGAAGGAATCCCAGGTGACTTTGAATGTAAATAATGAGGGTTCCTTTGTTTCCTTTTTCTTACAGAAAGTCTCCCACCAATATTTGATATCAGGGATAGCTTTGAGGAGCACAAATGTAATCTTTTCTCTATTCGAAAAATTATGGACAAAAATATACTCTTCTATCAGATTTAACATTTGTCTACAACATCTGCGTCTATCTGACCTTCAAATATGGGAATATCAAAGTTGAGTTTTACCTTGAAGGGGGCAGCGCCTCCACTCGAGGAAGATGTGTCATCTGTTGGTAGTCGCTGAAGGATTTGCACAAAACTATCCATCATTTCATTCCTCTATTGTATGAGGGCTTCCTCGAGCAACATTTTGAAAGGATCTCTTGTCCTGACATCTTTCTTTTCTCCCACCATGAGAGGTCACTTGGGTGTGTGAGAGATTTTTTCCTCAATATAAACAATCTCGAGACCCAATTCTTTGTATCGTGACCTTGTTGGTGACATGCATTAAGAATGACAAGGAGTAGAGTGCTCTGATACCACTGATCCAGATTTTATGAGAAGAAAGAAAATGAATATAGATTATTATTATTTTTAAGACAGAGATACAGTAACAAAGATACAGTAAAACTAGTTTCTATTCAATAAGAAAATGTGTTGAAACTGTAAAATGTAGTGGAAAACAAGCTTGCTAGAATGGTGGCAGCTTATCTCTGAGAAGAGATGTGATGGATGCATTCATTCACAAGAAGATGGTTACAATGAGGCTCTCCAAGCCTTTTTACAATAAGAAGGAATTCCAAAACCCTAGATATCCAAAAACCTAACCCTAGGAGATGAAGCACCAAAAGTCATGTGGGCCTAGTTGGGGTAAGCTAGTACATCAACTTCCCGAGGTCATAACTTTTGCATATGATATCCATTTTAGGCACACGAAAGCCTATTGGAAAGGTCTATCCGAGGACTACACATGTTTCCATCTAACTCTAAGTATGACTATAGGATTGCTGTGAGCCCTAAAAACGTTGTTTAGGGCCTCAAAACGGCCCTGGAAGTCAGGGACCCGAAAACTAGGAAAAAACTGCCAAACTAGAGAACTACCAAAATGAGTCAGTTGGAATAGATGGGAGACCACCGACATCCATATGGATTACATATAATAGGGGGAATATTCATCACATGGATGTGAATACAACCTTCTTGAATGGATACTTGGAAGAGAAGGTCTATATATCTCAATCATAGGGATTTTCTATGAAAGGTCGAGAACATAAGGTATGCACACTCATTAAGTATTTGTATGGCTTAAAGAAATCACCTCGTGCATGGTATGAAAACATAAATAAGAATATTTTGAATATCAATTTCAAGCATTTTAATCTTGATGATGCAACTTTGTTTGTCAAGAAAGTTGGAAATATTGTTATATATCTTGTGGTGTATGTAGATGATATTTTTATAACAGGTAACAATGAACCATATGTTGCATCCACAAAGAAATAATTGAAGAATGGTTTTGAGATGATAGATATTGGACATATTCACTACTACTTGGGTATTGAAGTAACTCAGAATCCAAAATCCAAATCATGTATTCATCTCCCAAAATAAGTACATTGGATAATTATTGAACAAATTTTCCATGGCTAATTGTAATCCTCTCTTTACTCCAATGTAGAAAAATATGAAGATAACATCAAAATAAGGGAATGAATTTGAGGATGCAACTAAATATATACAAATTGTGGGGAGTATTATCTACCTTACTACTACGAGACCATATATTCTATTTCAGTTGGGATTTTTTCTAAGTTCATGAAAAAACCTTGTCAAGGACATTAGTGTGCTACAAATAGTGTTCTAAGGTACTTCAAGGGAACTCAATATTTCAGTATCAAATGTTCTAAGGTGGAGGACTTCAAACTA
>ML787544.1:240927-257210 GCA_009831015.1 Picea engelmannii | reverse complement strand
AGAGAGAGAGAGAGAGAGAATGGGGATAAGGATAATGGAGTTTCTAATTCAGGATACCTCATGATTCTTGGATCAATAGCTATCTCTTTGAGATCACACAAATAGTTCGTTCCAACAGATTCCACTACATAGGTAGAGTATGTGGTTGTTGTAGAGGTGACAATGGAGATTGTGTGGGTCAGGAGGATACTAGAGGGTATTTGTAGGAGAAACAAGTGAATGAAACTCCAGTTTTAATTGACAACACTTTAGTACTCAAGTTGGCCAAGAATCCTAGATTCCATGATTGAACAAATCACATCAACATGAAATACCATCTGATTCAATATCATGTGGAGGCCAATATCAATCAGCTAATACATTGTTCCACAAGTGAGAAAATTGCAGACATCTTCACCAAAGCGCTTGGAAGAGAAAATTTTGAAAAGTTCATAAAGATGTTTGGACTCAGAAACACCCCTTCGGATTAAGGGAAGGAATGTTAGATACCTAATCCTTGGGATTATGATATATTATAAATATCAATTTAGGAGAAATATGAAGAGTCATAGGTGAATATGATGAGTCATTCAGACCTTTTAGAAGATGAAACCAAAGTCCACTTCTCATTGTATTAATGTATACCTCACTTTAAAGAAATGTTTTTCAACTAGTGGACTTACTCATCCTTGACCTAACAAATTCTCTTTCTTCTCTACGTTTTAAGAAATGCAATTCAATCCATGGACTTACTCATCCTTGGCCTAACAATTTACATTTTTCTAATAATTCTATATGTTCATACACATAGTCTAGGGTTATTTTGCTAGGTATCCCCTTGAGAGGTTTTATAGGTGAATTTCTCATATTAGAACTCATATTAGAAATATAAAGAAATAAATAAGAATTAGAAAGAAATTGTGCAATGATTTACCATGGAGTTTGAATGAAAACAAAAACAACCCAGAAAATCATTGCATCACCATAGTCAACCTCCAATGCTCAAAGTGTAGGCTAATATTCTTTGAAATATGTGCACACTCCTTACTAGTTCACATTGCAGAGTTCTTACAATTGATTTCTTTCACATTGTAGAGTTAGTTATTATTTTTATTTGTTAGCACCACTGAGTTCTTTCACACGGTAGAGTTCTTATTGCTAAGTTCGTTCTTACCACTGAGTTCTTTCACGAGTTCTTATTAGCCCGTGCCTCTGGCTAGGGACTATAACATTCACTTGGAGGTCAAACATCATTGACCTCCTATTAGTGGGTGCATTTTGCTAAATGATTTGGTACAGTAACTAAAGTTTTTCAAATATTTTTTATTATTTAATTTTTTTAAATCAAAAAAATCTTTTTCTAATTATTACAAATTTATATTATGATTTTCCTATTGGTCTATATCGGAGTGACGAGACTCAATACCTCAGATGGTGAGCTATTGTTTTTATATATTTGTGAGATTACAAAAATTATTTTTGATTAATTTTAAAAACAAAATTTCAGATATTTTTAATTGGTCAATTTGAAGGCTTGCAAAGTAGTTGGCCACCTTCCAACCATGTGAGTTGCCACCTTCCATGTGATGCAAGTCGCCACCTTCCAATCATGCAGTAACTTCATCAACGAAGGAATTCTTCATGGATTCTGATTCTCAAGACGGTGCACCACTTAATCAACGCTGACCTCGACGCCATGGTCAAGGGCATGAAATGGAAGAAGAGGAGATGGTGGAGAGATCCGAACAACTTTCGAATACTTGAAAATTTTGATAGTCCTCCCGTCGGTGCGATATTCAATGCCGCTATGGTAAGTCACTCCATGAACGTTACCAATTATTGATGAATTTGTCTAGATGTATAAACTTTGAAGTGGGCACATGAGTTTAACAGTGGAAGGCATTTGGGCGCCTACCAAAGTCCATAGGTGGAATACATGTGTCTATTGCAAGGCAATACCTATCTGTTAATACACCACCAAATCATCTCTTAATACACCACCAAATTCCTCTGATATTTTTATTCCTGTCGTATTTTTCCTCATGGTTTTTTTTTCTTTATCTATATATATTCCTTTTCTATGTGTAAAAAAGAAAATAAACAAAATACGTAGGTACCATACCTCAACCTTTTATCGCTCGATATCTCTGTACCATACCTTGAACTTTTATCGTTGGATATCTCTATTGTTATTGTGTTGAATTTGAATAGACTAGACTATCTGATTATGAGGTCGTGGCCATTTCAGACCATTGCAGTTGTTGCAGCAGTTCAGGAAGCTCTGATTTAGCACAGATAACTTCGTAAGGTCTATTTGTATAGCGTTTCAACAAATTAAACAATGTTCTAAACGACCTATGTTTTATCAATTCCTATTGTACAAACTTAAATCTAAATCTGTTTTCTCTGTGTAATGATTTCTAGATTGTGGAAGATATGAACTTCGTAATCTTCTTACAACAAAATTTCAACTACCTGCAAAGCATTCTGGGGGTGTTTGTCATCTATCCCCTTCTTTCATTGGATATTCATGAAGCGGGGATGCCAGGAGGGGACACCATAGTCGTCGAGAAGTAAGAAATTGATGCTATGGGAAATGTGAGGCATAGAACTATACTGAGGCTGCTCGACTTCTGTTACAACACCGAGAATTCTCTCATTTTCTTGTACAAGTTCATGCCCAATGGTAGCCTAGCCCAAAAATATCATAAAAATTCTTCATTTATTTCCATTAATATTCTTCAAGGGACCAAAAATCATATTCTTCAAGGGACCAAAAATCCAAGAATAGTCCAGAACCGAGTGAGTAGCTTCAAAAATTTCTGGGAGCTTTCATTTTCCAATTGGTTCGCCTGCTCCTATATCAATTTCATGAGCTAGGGTCGACGTCCACTCTACAGAAAGAGAATCTCTAATTCATTTTATTTCTTAGGCCATTGAAGGAAGTTATTCCTGAGCATCTAGATAAAATCCCATCTACTCCACTCATTGATCAATTGAGAATCATCTTCCACTATCTATCACATGGATGGCTTAGGGGTATCGATCACATAGGGAGGCTTAACACTCTGGAGAAAAATGGTCGAATAAAGGAATGGGAGGGACCAGTCAAGCATCCAAGTTAGGATCCATAAAAGGATGGAGTAAAAGATAGCACCAAAGCTTGAACTTTCATAAGCACTGTCACAGTTTGACAGATAACAAAGATTTTTGACTCAGTCATGACCAGTATCCTCCTCTACGCTGGAGGTTTCCATTGGTTTTAATTGTAAACTTCGATCCCAGGGAGCACCATAAGGTTTGACAGTCACATGCAAGGGTGTTATGTGGCACTTAAGGTTTGACAGTCACATGCAAGGGTGTTATGTGGTGCTTAAGGTATGAAAGTCACATGCAAGGGTGTTATGTGGCGCTTACAGAACCTTTCACTATCTACGAGGTGGGAACTAAATGGCAGGACTCGAGGAAGGCACATGTCACTCGAGGAAAAATTAATAGGTAAAAGTGGTATATGAATATTATTTGATAAAATCTGTGTAATATAGTATTGTTATAAAAATGTGATAATATTTTGAGCAAATAAGTTGATATTTATGTTAAAGTTTATATTAATAGTAAACAAATCTAATTATACATCGTATCTGGTTGGAAAATAGTATTTTGAGTGACATTGTTCCACTTATGATCAAATTAGAGTAATGCATGCTAAAACCCTTGGATAGAACCAATCTCCTTTGCAACATGCCTGATAGTTAGTTAGTCAATCTCGCTTCCTTTAGTTTGTTTGGTAATGATCTATAATTATAAACTATCTGATCCAAAATACCCAGATTATGTTCATGCAATCTATCAATGAAGAGCTAAAATGTAAGGAGCATAATTATATGCAGCAATTTTGAGCGATTTCGGTATACAAGCCTTCTATTGGCGTTGAATATTTAAAAATTCAAAAGCTTGTTCATCAAAAGGAAGACCGTTTCACAATATTTGAGTAAGTTCTCATTCCATGTATAATCTGCAATAAGAACTCCAGGTTTTTGAAACCATCATAGAATAAGAACCCTCATTGCTTCGTAAAAAGTCATTAACAGTCCTGTTTTCTTGTTCTGTTTTATTTTTTTAAATGTGCATATATATATTTATGAGCCACGTTAAAAGGTATCTGCTAAATTTATTAAAAGGTAAATAATGTTTAATGAAGGTTATGATACAAAAATATTAAGCCACAATAAACCCGTGTGAAAAGTTCCAAATGTATTTAATCAATATTATATACATGTCTACTATTTTACTTAACAGTTCTTTATTTTATATTAACGAACCATTGTGAATAGTATTTGTATTTGAGTAGTTTAAATCAAGTTGGCGTGATGGCACTAGGTGTTTATGTTGATACTTGGTTGACTCATGAACTTGGGCCTTGACGCAATATATTTTTGCTAGAATTTACTCGAGTCTCTTTTGCATGAACAACAGAATTAGCGTCGGTTCAAAAAGTTTTGCTAAATTAATTTTTATACTCGTCAAATGAATGGACCAACAAAGAACCCTGAACTGAAAAAAACTTGCACGACTAGAACCAAAAAACAAACTCGCGTCATCTCCTATACTAGCTTGTTTCTCCATTTGTTTCTTATCTTTTATGAAAATGAAGGTCGACATTGCTCAGACGTCCCAAATTATAAGTCGTTTATTGGCATTGATAAATAATCATGTATGTCGACAATTTCTTTGAATCTTCAACGATTGGACTCTATACATTATAGCCTCAAATGGCATGTATAACTATGACATCTACTTGATTTAAAAAGTTTCTAAATAAAGTCAGCAGTTTACAAGTCGTCCATTCAAATTTGATAACTAACATAGTCGACACTAAGGAATAATAATGTATGTCGTCTGATTAATGGGAAATCAATGAAGATGACAACAAAATGAATTTACCTTCACTATTCTTCATGCAATCCTGTCATGTCTTCAAGTACAATGCCTCCACAGTCAAGTTTCTTCTCAATGTGGCATTTGCATTCCGTATTTGACGTCTTTCCATCTCTTTTCCAGTTTGGGTTGATAGAATTTTGAGTGCAATCCAACGCGATAAGGCTTTGTCATTGCTTTTGTCTTCGGTTTTTGCATCAATTTCTCCCCTAATTTGATCTCAGTTGGGGAGCCCACACACTTGGCATTTTGCGTTGGGCGAGCTGCCGCGAGGTCAGTAGCCATGCCAACTTCCTATATGAGTAAACCTCAAGCAAGGTCTAAGTGATTAGTTTAGTTGCCTTGGTAATATCAGTCGTCAGTGTTTGCAAGAATTTGCTCTGTTAAACTCTCCATAGAGTATGACTTTTATGTGTTCTTCCAATTCCAGCAATACAATAATGATTTGATCTTCTAAAATATATACGAGACAAGGACTAGTTGCTTTGCCGCTGTTTTTCTTGTTACTCTAAGCTTCACTGTCGATATTATTTCAAATCCGTCAATAATTCTTATCACTCAAAATTATATTACATCCAAAAGAATTTCATAGTTGCATGTTTTCTTAACATTCTTACTTATGTTCTATTAACTTTACTCAAACTTAAACTAACAATGATTTTGAGTTCCCTTAACCATGGCATCCTCTATTTACATGTTCTGACCATTATTTGAAATCTCTAAAATATTCAATACAATATTCTCTACATAACTATATTATAAAATCAAATATGTTTTAAATTTTTTTATTTATATTACATATATCCACTATGACCCCTTCTTATTCATTAATATTTTATTTAACTCATTTTTCATAATTTTTTCTTTTTACTTCTTTTAAAAAAAACTTTGATTTAAGTCAAACTTTTCCTTGTGATGAAAAAAACCTATCCTAACCTTGTCAATGTTATGTTATGTGATGTGTGAAATACCTTCACTCTTCATAATTATTATCATTTCAATTTAATATCTCTTATTAGTCCCTGCCCTTTGGGATCAAGACTCTTAGTAATCGATTCTAGTTGCTATATTAGTTCCTACACAAAAACCAATGCAAATAAACCAAAGTTTTAATGGATTATGCAATTTTCTAAGTGATATTTCATTTTTTTATCCTAACTTTCTAGATTGAGGTCTTATTTGGCCTCAAATCGAGGCAGACCTAGGATAAATTACAAGGAAGACGTAGATAATTTATGTATAGATGAGATAGTGGATTGCATGGTTGATTAATGCTAGACTTTATGTCTAGCATTAGTTCATAGCTTTAAATGTTTAGGCTTTTTCCTAGTTCATATGCTCAGGCTTTTTCCCAAGTCATTAAAAAAATATTGAAGCTCCATAACTATATGTGGAAGATCAATGATTTATAGTATTTCCCCAAAGGACAAGTGCAGTGCTATGTATCATACTCTGCTTCTACTTGTGGCTAGTTTTGTGCTCAATTCCTGTGTATGGTTGGCATGTTCAAAGTAAGTCGTCCATGTTGCAGAGGTATGGTGTGTTCAAAGCAAGCCGTCCATGTTGCAGACGTCTTTCCTTCAATAAGAATCAGAATGATAAAATAACTACTTAGACAAAGCTCACATGGAAGAAGGCTAGAAAGCTAAGTAAAAAGAGAGCTCAGATCGACAGGCTACAAAGGGTTCCAGATGGAACCTCTCCGAAATAAAATTTGCAAAATTAGATCTTCGTCGGGATATCAGAACCGCAACATGGGTCACTTCACCATGGCAAAGCAATATAGCCGTTGGAGGCCGATATATCTGTTTGACTGTCACTCCAAATGGATCGAAAAGAATTGATGGCTCATCACCAGACCGTTAGACCACGCCATAACAGACAGAACCAGAGTTAAGGAAGCCCCATATCCATTGAAAATGATCCTTTATAGACTTACTTAATCCATCGCACCGTGCACATAAGACACTTTTGCTAATTGTGAATTTGAGTCCGCAGACTGCCTGAATTGTGAACAGTGATTACTCCGCCCTTGCTCTCTACCTTACTACAGTACCTATGTTACTTTGAGAACCCAAGCTATTGATCATGAGCGTATATGTCCAACAAATTTAACACAGTTGAAGAATCTGTAAGAGAGGTACTCGCTAGCCTCGAAGCCTAAAGAGTCATGTTGGAGCGAGGAATGTCTACAGGTTTACAGACATCATTGACAAGAGGAGTGCAAGCCTCCCCATCGACTGCTCGATTAGGAACATCCCGAGCCGGCGTAGAAAGAAGAACCAAACATAAATATGATATAGCTAGTGCAAAGTTGGTTCCATCCATCCTACCTGCTTACATACCACCTCTAAGCAGTGCGATCAACAGAGATAGTGTGCCTAGAGACTTTGAGTACACTCTATTCACTGCGTACCTACCGAAAGGAGTATGCACAGTCCACGTAGATCATGACAATATCGTTGCATTGAAGTTTAGTGACTTCAACTTGGGGGATCGTAAAGTTTACATCATACTTGCCCCATACAAGTACCTAACCAGAACCAAGGGAAAGAATTCGAAGATCGTCCCTCATTAATGGACAATGAACCTCGCGTAGTCTACTCTACTCAACGTTATGAAGATACTGCACTTCGATAGACACCAAGAGGTGAATGCTTGTGTGAAGCTATTGTTGTAACATTACCATGGAGGATACTTATGGTTGAACTGTCGCATAACAATTGATCCAACGTTGATCAACCGGATCACCGGGCTTAGCATGTAGGGCCCTGATCCCCATGATTACTATCCTGGAAAGACCGCAGATCATGCTCTTGCTTAGAAGATCAAAGAAGCCTATGGCGATGTTGAAAAAGGTGCATGAGGCTACAAGGTAGCTTCTATTGAAAGTGTCGCAGTGCACCTCACCTGTCAACTGATCGCAGGGAAGTTGGTATGCAAGAATCGACCCATGCAAGCATCCAACTTTGTAGTAGACCTCACAGGGAAGTGTACAAAGGGACTACAGATGAACTGGGAGAAATATCTAGTGAATCAACTAGAGGTTGACTGCAGAGAAGCCCAGGATCAGGGGCATGAATTTCATTTTAGTTGGCTCTTGATACTTATAGCTTTCGTTGCATGGGAGCTACTAGAAGATGCAACCTTCCCCGACATTGACCCCTTTGAACCACTGGTTGTGAAGTTTAGTACACTGTGGTACTCGAATGACATGAACAAGTAGTGGCAATCCAACCGTATTTCATACCTACTACACCCAATTGAGGCTCGCCATCTAGTCTGATCCGCGCATGACCCTGAATACTTTACACAGGTTTCGACCTTTGATAAAGCTCAGTGAAGACTGCCATTTTACATATATTACAACACACGCTGATGAGAACAAGGAACAACTTTAGTCTTATTATAAGATGACAGAAGAAGACCTGGAGGAGATCACCAAGGAATGGTTGGCGGACCTCCTTATTCCAGAAAACCCTGTAGAAGTATCCAACATTGACAACCCAGAAGCTGCGTACACCTGGGCCCAGCAAGACAAATAAAACAAAGCAGACAAAGAAGGATGAGGAAATCCAAGATGTAGAAAGCAGATCTATAAGAACTACATCCATTACACCAGATCAAGGAGGTAATGGCGAAGACTTAGAGGAAGTCAAACAGAGGCTAGGAGAGGAAGTAGAGATCCTAAAGAAAAGGAAGGGTTCGCCTCTGGAACCTTCCTCCCGAAAGAAATCAAAAGCACCTGTGACTAAGTTGAAGACCATGCTCAATCCAGATGACTTCAATTTTCTCATCGCAACTATGAATGAAGCCATAGAAGAGATAACAGAAAATCAGGAAGCTAAGAAAGAGACAATGTACAATAAAATCGAGATCGAGCTCCAAGGAGTACAAAAATCTCTCCAGTCTATCCGCACAGTCTCCTCTGCGCCCTTGCCAGAAGGAACAACAGAAGAAGGAAATGAACCAGTTCAACTCCGCAAGATTGTTGACACAGTCGAAGTATGCCTTCGAAAGGCACGAGAAGAAACAATGCAGGCCACCCAGGCCTTAAAGCAAGCACATGAGAAAATCATCGAGCAACACTGAGCTGCGCAACAAGAGAAGGACACTCTCCAAGCGAAATTTGAATAAGACAGAGTGAAGATCCAAAAAGAGAAAGAGAAGTTTCTCACGAAGCAAATTGGGATTGAAGAAGCAGTCAACAGAGCATTTCACTTTGTGACCAGCTTAGAACAGAAGGCAGAGGACCCCATAGAATGCCAAGTGATAAAGCTTGCTGAAGCTATTCAACAACTTCAACAAAAAGTCATGGACTTAGAACTTCATACCATACCATAGACCCCACAAGAAGTGCGCGACCAACGAGAAATAACTTCCTAGATCACCATAGAAAGAATTAAATCACTCACTAAGGAATGAAAACAGTTAAGTAGCAGAAGTGCACAGATCTACGAGAACCTAACCGAGAACCCAAAATTGCATAAATTGGAGTCGCAGCTCCAAGAGGCGAAGTACGACGTCGAAAAGCTACAGGTGCAACTGAAGGCCCTGTCAGACATAGAGAGAATGAAGAGGTTTCCAGAGCAACGCACAACCCAACAACAGATTCACACACTTCAGAGTAAAGTAATGGAAGTTTCTCAACGACTTCAACCAATGCAAGAAAAGGCATGCCAACTATTCATTAAAGTTGAAAGCTAAGGAGTATAACTTGAACATGTTGTGAATATAGTAGAACAACACCTAGAAGGGATGGTGAATGAGGCACTCATCTAGGAGTTCGTCGAGAAAGAGGCAGTAGCAATGCGGCAGGTCGAAGCAGCTCGAGACAAGCTCGAGGAATTTGAAGCAGAATTGGTCAGAACATAGTGACTCGGGATGAGTCACAGTTGAGTGTTAGGGGCCTGTTGGCCCTTGACCAAGTTTTGAGGAACACTTGGTCATATTTGACCATTTTTGGGACTTCGGCAACCTGTCAAAGATGGAGCTCCAGGCGAAGCAGAGATCACAGGATCTCAGTCCACTTTTGGGCCCCTTTTAGGGTTTTTGGGTTAATGTAATGGAAAAGGGATGTCGACCTGTGGGTTTACCCACGTTTAGGCCCACTTTTGTAATGTATAAATAGAAGGATAGGCAATGTAAGAAGTAGTAGATATGATTTCTTAGTGCAATTGGTAGTGCTTCTATGTGATGTCAAATAAGTGCTCTGTGCGAACTGTGTAAGGCTTGCAAGGCTAAGTGCAAGTTACTGTGTGGTTGATATAGAAAGCTAAGTGTTGTAATGTAAGAAAGAAGGATCTAGCGAGATGTGTAGATCTTCTATCCTATGCGAAGAAGGGTTTTGGAGGCTTTGTGCTTGTAACAGCTTGAAGACGATAATAAAGAAGAAGATCTTGTGGACGTAGCCCCAGGGGAGGGTGAACCACGTAAATATGTGTGTTATGCTCTGTTCTTTGGTTCAATGTGTTTATCTTTGTTTATGCTATGTGCTTTGATATATCCACTTATGCTATGTGCTTCTTAGATATATATGATTGTTCAATCTGATGTGTATGAGGATTCTTAGTGCTTCTCTACTGGATCTGATCTGGGTTACTATGGTTAAGTGTTGAAATATTGTAGATCTGAGCGTACACTATGAAGCTCTGTGCTGTCCGCGAAGTATAATAAGGGTTAAATAGTGATGAATGATCTATGATAAGTTCCCTGTAAAAGATATAATCACATATCTGAGTCCCAGCGTAGGTTGCAGACACCTGAGTCTTGCAACCACCCCTGCCTCTACCTCAGGTGAGATTTCATCTACTTCGTAGGTGTTGCCGAAAGGGTCAGTAGTTAGGGCTTTGCTGGTGCGCTCTTGAGCATTGAACCCTGGGTCTGCCCCCATGCCAACAGACCATCTTCTTCATTTGGATTTGTTCAGAACGACGGTCAAGGCGCCCCTTCACTCTCTCATCTAAGCATAGTTCATTTGGTGGTTTTATTAGTGCTTCCGGTTGGCATGGAAACCAACTATCTAGTGATAAAAAGAGCCAACAAATGGATGGAGAAAGAAGCAACAACTATGGGGTAGAGGTTTAAACTTGAACATACTAATCTCACCTTACTGTACATGGTGCCCAAGCATCTAAGGTCCTGACTGTACATGGCGCCCGGGCATCAGTTGTTGCTGCTGGCACTATGGGAGTAGCTTATCTGTTCCTGCACTTCCTCAATGTACACATCATTAGACACTGTAATTTCCATTTAAATTATCTGCCTAAAGCTAAATAAAATCCAACTTTAATCATTTCTCTTTCATAATTTGCACTGGTTGGTTTCTGATTGATTTTTAATCTTGATCTTCCTTTCTTTCTTGCATGGGATTGAAGAAATGTTGCATTTCTTTAGAATAATTTATAGGTTTCTGATTACTGGAACCTGTATACTGCAGCTTGGCAAGATGACTGAAGAATTTCAGAAGCACATTTCAGTTTCAGTGGAGACCTCATTGATTGAAGAGAGCCATCGACTCGAGTCATCAATTGAGGACCGTCTTGAAAGATACGCTGATGGAATGCTTGCACGATATAAGGAGGATACTGTTAGCAGAGAATCCAATGTCATGTAGCATGTAGTGATGCCAATCTCTAAAAATGACTTCTTTACAGCACTCTGTCAAAATGTTGGCAAAGATATATCATATCTGGGGGCTGTAATTGCTAAAGCCATTTCAACAAATTCTGATGGAATTGCAATGGCTATAGCAAGAAACATGTCACATGTTAATCTTGTTTCCTTTATAACTACCCTTCACATAGCTAATGTACCTTCCTTTGCTTCCTTTCGAATTTCAACCCTTTAAAGCGAGCATAAATTTTTAGACAGTGAGAATTGAACACATCAAGTCATGTCTTGTGTTAAATTTTTAGACAGTGAGAATTGAACACATCAAGTCATGTCTCCCATTGAGAACTTTTTGCCATTTTTGTTGCTCTGTCCCACCTATGGATTTTCCAGTGTTCAATTACATTTTCCATCTGCAAATGGAGGAAAGTGATTCTTACAGTGTTTTTTGTTTGCGTCATTTTCCTATTATTACAGAAGTAAGAAATTATTAGTGATCTACTAGAGAAATCCGTTGCTTCTCCAACAGGAAATCTTATCTTAAGAGAACCACATGCAACATTTTGCTCTCAAACATTACAGGTTTAGTAAGTGATGTCTCTTCCTCATAGCATGTTTGTGCTTTTAAATTCAGATTTGCAGACATTACAATGCATATCAAGTTTCACGATTTTGCATACAAGCAGAAGGACTACCTGTCTCTGTGCTTAATAATATTCATGGTGGTAGAGTTCTCGGCTCTGATATGTCCACCTCTAGGGTCATCCGTGCCATTTTTAATAATCATGACTACAACATAAGGATACGTATATAGTTATCCATAGCCTATTCTTGTTCTGGTTTCAAACCCAGTAACATATTGAGTAGAAGATCCCATTGAAGTTGGCCCCGCTGCCTCAGATTGGTGGCTGAGTCCAGGTTATGACTGAGAGCGGTATGACAGGATTGGTGATTCTAGACGTAAGGTTATACCTTCTATTTATACTCTTTAAAATGAACGAGTGAGCCTCAATACACACAGAATAATAGTAGAAGAGCCACAAGAATCCCGTGATATGGCATGGCCTACTGACCCAGATGCTAAGAATCCACCTGTTCAAGATTGAAATTGAGAGGCGGTATGGGCTTACCTCACTGATATTCTGGCTATCCATCCTTCTTCAAGCTGTCATGGGATGGGATGTTTTCGGCACCTATTAATTTAGTTTCTGCGGGTAATTATTAGGGAGTGGCATGGGGAAGCTCGCACCAGCCATGGTAGGTAATTTTTTAGTGTTTTTATGTAGTTACCAAGCAGGAGGTCATGAATAAACCAGTTGAATGTACTTCCTTGATCTTCCTTTCTTTTTTTCATGGGATTGAAGAAATGTTTCATTTATTTAGAATAATTTATAGGTTTCTGATTACTGGGACCCTGTATACTGCAGCTTGGCAAGATGATTGAAGAATTTCAAAAGCACATTTCAGTTTCAGTGGAGACATCATTGATTGAAGAGAGCCATCGACTCGAGTCATCAATTGAGGAGCGTCTTAAGACATCTTGAAAGATACACTGATGGAATGCCTGCACGATATAAGGAGGATATTGTTAGCAGAGCATCCAATGTCATGCAGCATCTAGTGATTCCAGTCTCTAAAAATGACTTCTTTACAACACTCTGTCAAAATGTTGGAAAATATATATCATATCTGGGGCCTGCAATTGCTAAAGCCATTTCAACAAATTCTAATGGAATTGCAATGGCTATAGCAAGAAACATGTCACAGGTTAATCATGTTTCCTTTATAACTGCCCTTCACATAGCTAATGTACCTTCCTTTGCTTCATTTCGAATTTCAACCCTTTAAAGCGAGCATATTTTGAAAACGTGTTAAATTTTTAGATAGTGAGAATTGAACACATCAAGTCATGTCTCCTGTTGAGAATTTTTTTCCATTTTTGTTGCTCTGTCCCACCTACGGGTTTTCCAGTGTTCAATTACATTTTCCTACCTGCAAATGGAGGAAAGTGATTCTTTCAGTGTTTTTTGTTTGTGTCATTTTCCTATTATTGTAGAAGAAAGAAATTATTAGTGATCTACTAGAGAAATCTGTTGTTTCTCCAGCAGGAAATATTATCTTAAGAGAACCACAGGCAACATTTTTCTCTAAAACATTACAGGTTTAGTAAGTGATATCTTTTCCTCACAGTATGTTTGTGCTTTTAAATTCAGAATTGCAGACATTACAATGCATATCAAGTTTCACTATTTTGCATACAAGCAGAAGGACTACCTGTCTCAGTGCTTAATAATATTCATGGTGGTAGAGTTCTCAGCTCTGCTATGTCCACCTCTATGGTCAGCCGTACCATTTTTAATAATCATGACTACAACATAAGGATACATATATAGTGATCCATAGCCTATTCTTGTTCTGGTTTCAAACCTAGTAACATATTGAGTAGAAGATCCCGTTGAAGTTGGCCCCGCTTCCCCGTATTGGCGGCTGAGTCCAAGTTATGACTGAGAGTGGTATGAACGGATTGGTGATTCTGGACGCAAGGTTATACCTTTTATTGTTACTCTTTAAAATGAACGAGTGAGCCTCAAAAAACACACAATAACAGTAGAAGAGCCACAAGAATCCCGTGGTATGGCATGGCCTAGTGACCCAGATGCTAAGAAGCCACCTGTTCAAGATTGAAATTGAGAGGCGGTATGGTCTTAACTCACTGATAATCTGGCTATCCATCCTTCTTCAAGCTGTCATGGGATGGGATGTTTTCGGCACCTATTAATTTAGTTTCTATAGGTAATTATTAGGGAGTGGCATGGGGAAGCTCGCACCATCCACGGGAGGTAAGTTTTTAGTGTTTTTATGTAGTTACCAAGAACTAGGTCATGAATAAACCAGCTGAATGTACTTCCTTGATCTTCCTTTTTTTTTTGCATGGGATTGAAGAAATGTTGCATTTCTTTAGAATAATTTACAGGTTTTTGATTATTGGGAACCCGTATACTGCAGCTTGGCAAGATGACTAAAGAATTTCAGAAGCACATTTCAGTTTCAGTGGAGACCTCATTGATTGAAGAGAGCCATCGACTCGAGTCATCAATTGAGGAGTGTCTTGAAAGATACGATGACGGAATGCCTGCACGATATAAGGAGGATACTGTTAGTAGAGGATCCAATGTCATGCAACATGTAGTGATGCCAGTCTCTAAAAATGACTTCTTTACAACACTCTATAAAAATGTTGGCAAAGATATATCATATCTGGGGCGTGCAATTGCTAAAGCCATTTCAACAAATTCTGACGGAATTGCAATGGCTATAGCAAGAAACATGTCACAGGTTAATCTTGTTTCCTTTATAACTACCCTTCACATAGCTAATGTACCTTCCTTTGCTTCCTTTCGAATTTCAACCCTTTAAAGGAGCATATTTTGAAAACGTGTTAAATTTTTAGACAGTGAGAATTGAACACATCAAGTCATGTCTCCTGTTGAGAACTTTTTGCCATTTTTTTTGCTCTGTCCCACCTACGGGTTTTCCAGTGTTCAATTACATTTTCCAGCCTGCAAATGGAGGAAAGTGATTCTTACAGTGTTTTTTGTTTGTGTCATTTTCCTATTATTGCAGAAGAAAGAAATTATTAGTGATCTACTAGAAAAATCTGTTGCTTCTCCAGCAGGAAATCTTATCTTAAGAGAACCACAGGCAACATTTTTCTCTAAAACATTACAGGTTTAGTAAGTGATGTCTCTTCCTCACAGTATGTTTGTGCTTTTAAATTCAGATTTGCAGACATTACAATGCATATCAAGTTTCACGATTTTGCATACAAGCAGAAGGACTACCTGTCTCTGTGCTTAATAATATTCATGGTGGCAGAGTTATTGGCTCTACTATGTCCACCTTTAGGGTCATCCGTGCCATTTTTAATAATCATGACTACAACATAAGGATACGTATATAGTGATCCATAGCCTATTCGTGTTCTGGTTTCAAACCCAGTAACATATTGAGTAGCAGATCTCATTGAAGTTGGCCCCACTTCCCCGGATTGGTGGCTGAGTCCAAGTTATGACTGAGAGTGGTATGACCGGATTGGTGATTCTAGATGCAAAGTTATACCTTCTATTGTTACTCTTTAAAATGAACGAGTGAGCCGCAAAACACATAGAATAACAATAGAAGAGCCACAAGAATCCTATGGTATGGCATGGCCTAGTGACCTAGATGTTAAGAAGCCACCTGTTCAAGATTGAAATTGAGAGGCAGTATGGGCTTAACTCACTGATAATCTGACTATCCATCCTTTTTCAAGCCGTCATGGGATGGGATGTTTCGACACCTATTAATTTAGTTTCTGTAGGTAATTATTAGGGAGTGGCATGGGGAAGCTCGCACCAGCCATGTTAGGTAAGTTTTTAGTGTTTTTATGGGAGTAAGCTAACGACGCTACCATTTGGGATTCCGACCAACGTCGAACGTCCCATCTCCGGCGAAGGTATCTATCGGCTCCGTTAACGTCGTGGGGTGGGTCGCTTCAGCTTCCGTTTCCGTTTACGCTGTCAGTGCATGCCATGCATGCATCCTCCATCCAGCCGGACGATGTGAGCCACGAAATCTCAGATGAGTTGTTGGTGCGAGTTAAGGTAAATAATGGCCGCACTTATCTTCTCAGACCTCTCATAAACTTCAACCGCCATCGTGCTGCAGTTGAAAATTTGAAATTTGAAATTTAAAATTTAAACTAGCGCGCTTCA
>ML787544.1:202472-225538 GCA_009831015.1 Picea engelmannii | reverse complement strand
TGAAGCGCGCTAGTTTAAATTTTAAATTTCAAATTTCAAATTTTCAACTGCAGCACGATGGCGGTTGAAGTTTATGAGAGGTCTGAGAAGATAAGTGCGGCCATTATTTACCTTAACTCGCACCAACAACTCATCTGAGATTTCGTGGCTCACATCGTCCGGCTGGATGGAGGATGCATGCATGGCATGCACTGACAGCGTAAACGGAAACGGAAGCTGAAGCGACCCACCCCACGACGTTAACGGAGCCGATAGATACCTTCGCCGGAGATGGGACGTTCGACGTTGGTCGGAATCCCAAATGGTAGCGTCGTTAGCTTACTCCGTTTTTATGTAGTTACCTAGCACGAGGTCATGAATAAACCAGCTGAATGTACTTCCTTGATCTTCCTTTCTTTTTTGCATGGGATTGAAGAAATGTTGCATTTATTTAGAATAATTTATAGGTTTTTGATTACTGGGAACCTGTATACTGCAGCTTGGCAAGATGACGGAAGAATTTCAGAAGCACATTTCAGTTTCAGTGGAGACCTCATTGATTGAAGAGAGTCATCGACTTGAGTCATCAATTGAGGAGCGTCTTGAAAGACATCTTGAAAGATACGCTAACGGAATGCCTGCACAATATAAGGAGGATACTGTTAGCAGAGAATCCAATGTCATGCAGCATGTAGTGATACCAGTCTCTAAAAATGACTTCTTTACAGCACTCTGTCAAAATGTTAGCAAAGATATATCATATCTGGGGCGTGCAATTGCTAAAGCCATTTCAACAAATTCTGATGGAATTGCAATGGCTATAGAAAGAAAGATGTCACAGGTTAATCCTGTTTCCTTTATAACTACCCTTCACATAGCTAATGTACCTTCATTTTCTTCCTTTCGAATTTCATCCCTTTAAAGTGAGCATATTTTGAAAACGGGTTAAATATTTAGACAGTGAGAACTGAACACATCAATTCATGTCTCCCGTTGAGAAATTTTTGCCATTTTTGTTGCTCTGTCCCACCTACGGGTTTTCTAGTGTTCAATTACATTTTCCAGCCTGCAAATGGAGGAAAGTGATTCTTACAGTGTTTTTTGTTTGTGGAATTTTCCTATTATTGCAGAAGCAAGAAATTATTAGTGATCTACTAGAGAAATCCATTGCTTCTCCAACAGGAAATCTTATCTTAAGAGAACCACAGGCAACATTTTTCTCTAAAACATTACATGATTAGTAAGTGATGTCTCTTCCTCACAGTATGTATTTTCTTTTAAATTCATATTTGCAGACATTACAATGCATATCAAGTTTCACGATTTTCCGTACAAGCAGAAGGACTACCTGTCTCAGTGCTTAATAATATTCATGGTGGTAGAGTTCTCGGCTCTGCTATGTCCACCTCTAGGGTCAGTCATGCCATCTTTAATAATCATGACTACAACATAAGGATATGTATGTAGTGATCCATAGCCTATTCTTGTTCTAGTTTCAAACCCAGTAAAACATTGAGTAGAAGATCTCGTTGAAGTTGGCCCCGCTGCCCTGGATTGGCGGCTGAGTCCAGGTTATTACTGAGAGTGGTATGACCGAAGGATTGGTGATTCTGGACACAAGGTTATACCTTCTATTGTTACTCTTTAAAATGAACGAGTGAGCCTCAAAACACACAGAATAACAGTAGAAGAGCCACAAGAATCCCGTGGTATGGCATGGCCTAGTGACCCAGATGCTAAGAAGCCACCTGTTCAAGATTGAAATTGAGAGGCGGTATGGGCTTAACTCACTGATAATCTGGCTATCCATCCTTCTTCAAGCCATCATGGGATGGGATGTTTTCGGCACCTATTAATTTAGTTTCTGCATTTAATTATTAGGGAGTGGCTTGGGGAAGCTCGCACCAGCCACAGTAGGTAAGTTTTTAGTGTTTTTATGTAGTAACCAAGCACGAGGTCGTGAATAAACCAACTGAATGTACTTAGTGTTAACTCCCCAAATAAATCATTGGTTTTATTTGATTATTAGATGATAGGTTACTCCCTAAATTTGATTTCTAAATTTCTAGCAATAGGATTAGAGAGTCTGTATTTCTAAAATAATCTCAAAAGACATGTTGATTTTGGTTCGGTCAAGAAAATGGCAAAGTAATTCGGTGGTTTAGGCGAGCCTCCTCTGTGCTCATTAGCCACCGAAAGTTTTCATTTTCGGCAGATAAAGGGTCGAAGCAGGAGGCATGTAACCACCGAAAGTTTGTGAACGTGAAAAACAAAAGCTCGTGCTTTCGCATGAGTCATATGTCAAAAATCCACGCAATGATTAGATATGCAACCGCCGAAAGAGAATCATACTGGAAATGATGTGAGTTTGTGGCGGCCATCTGAAAGGTTTCAAACACCTGCGTTTTATCCATTACATTAATCATTTCAAATCCACGCAGAGCTGTCATTACCGGATACGATTGCATGGAGCTTCCCTCCTTTTCAGTGGCAGATACATCAATCATCATTAGCAGGTCGTTCTTTCACTTTGAAACTCAATGTGTTGTGATGAAGCCCAAGGATCGCTGAAGATAACTACAATCACGCGATTTTATCAGCAAAATCGTGTTTTCAAAATCTTGATTCCGCTTTTCTCTAGCGATTGGCAAGGTGTCTCCAAGTTCAACAAACATCCCGAGTCAAGGAAATCTGGTCTGGTAAGCAGGTAAGATCGGAAACTGTTCCTTTTTCAAAGTTTCATAAATGCAATTGCCCCGAAAATTTGAAGTTTCGGCTTTCCCCAGTTAGACTGTCATTCAAGAGTGCGTCGGTATTTTAGTGAGTTTATAAATCCTTTGCTCTGTCAGCTGATTTCACCAATTGCTCATAAGTAATACCGACTGTATCCCTAGTTCCCAGAACCATCGTTTCCCAAACACCTGGTTGCCTACAGTTTCAGACACAGTCAGTATTGAACCATGGCAAAAGCAAGCCCTGCTTTGAGGTCAGAAGTGGATGGCATGTGGTATTTTGAAGCCCATCCTGAGGTGGTAGAGTGTTTTAGACAGGCTGGAGTTTTCACATATTGTGAGAAATTAACAACCTTCCACCAGCAAGTCGCTGAAGCATTTGCCCTCTCATACGATGGAAGGATTGCTAGAATAGGCAGAGATGAGTTCATTATAGATGAAGCATCTATTGCTGAATACACAGGGTTGTCCAGAGCAGGGAATTGCTGGTTTAAAACCTCTTCACCCTCAAATGTTGAGTTCAGGTCCTATCTGTTACCAGTCCACAAATCTTTGACCTAGAAGAAGGACATTCCCATGTCCTATCTGGAGCCGAAGTGGCAGACCCTGCTGAAGGTGATTTTGGTATATATCACCTGTGAGGGGCGTTATAACAGGGTTATGTACTATCATTTTAAATTGTTGAACCACTTCATAGGCAGAGAATACTTAAACATAACTTACTTCTTTCATAGAACCCTGATTAAAATGGCAAAACAGGTAAAAGCTCAACCTACTAAAGTTATAAGCAGAATATCACATCAGGGGCTGATTGCCCTCCTTGTGAAAGAATCTCTTCAAAGGAAACAAATAGAGTGGAGTTTCTTCTTGTTTTGGAACGAGTTTCAAATAGAAAAACCTCCAGAGATAAAAGCAAAGAAGTCTAGATGCAGAAATGACCCTACTCCCAAGAGTAGTCACAGGAGGAGGAAAGGAATTTCAATGCCCAGGGATTCTATAAAAACATCACCCAGCAAGCAGGGAGGAACCAAGAGGAAGTTAAAGTTTGAAGACAGAAACCTTGTCACAGAGAAAAACGCTCTCAACCTACCTTATAGTGACTCTGATTCAGAGCAGGAAATGGCAAAAGCACAGGATAATCTGCAGATCAAACAGGATGCAAAACTGAAGATAAATATACCTCCATCAAAAGCCTTCAGAAACACACAGGCAACCAAAAGCAGAAGCCTCATCAAGCAGGCCTCAGAAAGGTAAGAGCAAGAAGATCAATAAGCTTCTGCGAGAGATTTATGAGATGGAAGTATTGGAGAGGGTAATTAAAAAAGCAAACACAGACCTCACTGAGAGGAATGTTGAATTGTTCAAAGAAAACCAAACTCTTAAAGAAAAACATGATTCAATCAAAAATAGAAACAGAGAGTTGATCAGGGAAAATATGAAATTATATAGGCAACTCAGGGTTCTAAGGCTCAAGCTAAGAAAATTGGAATCACCAGAAGAAGAACAATCCGGGTTAGATACATTGGCTAATTTAGCCACAACTATAATAGATGTAACATATTCCCCTACGCAGTCAGCTAAGGTTCGAAGGTCTGCTCGAATCAAGACTACAGTATCTAAGAAAGTTTGAGTGTTAAAAGAGGTTTCAGAACAGTCATTTTTGCAATTTTGAAACTCTTCAAAGTGCAACATTTGGGGGTTTAGGCAAGCCCCACTATGCTCATTAACCACCGAAACAGGCGCTTTCGGTGGATAACTCACCCAGGAACTGTTCCAGTCAACCACCGAAAGTCTGTGTCTCCAGAATTGAATGAGTTTTTACACAGGTCAGGAATTTTTTATATGAAAAGATTCGGAACCTTTTCCAATGCATGCCAAATGAATTATCAGATCCAGTTCAACAGTTATTTTTTGACAAAGCATGCAAAAAGAGGTATTTCAAAGGCTTATGGACAATTTCATTTGGACTAAAAAGCAGGGTATTTTGCCACATCAGCCAACTCGACTTGGTCTTCATTAGAGGATGATCATCTAGCCTTGGGAGGCTGTTCTACACTTCACCAACAGTCAATAGAGACAAATTTGGGATTGGCCCTATTTTGAGGAAGCATCCCACTTATTTTGCAATAGATTTTAACTTGCTATTTTTAGTTGATTTGATCCATGTTTTTAGGATCAAAGAACCACTTTGTAATGCTTTAACTATATGAATAGCAGAGGAACCAAGGGTTTGATTTTGGATGCTACCATGCTACCACTGTAACAAAAAGACTTATTCTTATTATATGAAAGATTTCAAGCTTCCCTCATTTGTGTTGTCAGATTTCTCTTTCCTGTCTCTGATATCTTGTGAGTGAATGTTCTTTGTTAATGCTCATTCAATTTGTATATGACTATAATCTCATATGTTGATTGATTAAGTTGATGATCATAAGATATTTCTTTGGTTATTAAACCCATTATGCTTGTTGGTATGAAGTATAATCTGGTTCAATAGCTGTTTCCTTACCCATTTAATCAAACCTTGTCTGACTGCATGGCTAGAAGGCCTTGTGAGATTTTATATTCCTAGATAGTCTTGAAAACACAGTCCAGTCCTTAGATATTCATCTTGATCCACAAAAACATATCATTATTAAGAAAACATTTCCCAAAAAAGAGTTAGTTACCAGGAATCTCCGACTTACAACCTAGGAGAGTTTCCTGGAGTGATAACAAATTGGCATCGTTTCCGGGGAGAGGAGATCGAAGCTCAACTTCTCTGGGAGATGACATAGATCTAGTTCTTGATGATAGACAAGAAATAGACACTATCAGGTTGTATATTTTCTATCTGGCGACTCCATTGACGAAGTGGCTCCCAAAAGAGCTCACACCAGGGAAAACCCAGAAGGCCCATTGACAACATTAGTTCCTGATCCAGAAAAGATCATCAGCAAGGGCAAAGTTGTGCAAAGACAGGCTTCCAGATCTGTAAGTGCAATTGATTCAGGTATTCCAACTGATACTCATCCTTTCATATCTGAAAAGTCTTTGGTTGAATTCCCTGCTGAAACCCAAAATTCCCAAGAAATAAGAAATTCATCTCAAGTTTCTAAAGTAGAAGAACCTTCTTTTTCTTCTAATATTACTGATTCTGTCCTTGAGGTTGACATTTCATCCCATCCAAAAGAATTGAATACTGAATCCTCCCCACAGAAAGAAGATTCCTCTTCATCTCCTTTGGATTCATCACCTAGAAAACCTTCGAAAGGTGTTTTACACACTTACACCAATCTGCATGTTCTTGAAGAAATCCTCCATGATCTGTCCTCTAAAGGGGAAGAAAATTTAGCATTGTTGCTTGGTCAATTCTATAAAGCCTCTTACTTTCCATCTACTTCCGAAACTGCTGCTCAGGGTGAAGTAAGACAGCCAGTCTTTTCCAACTCGGGAAACTCATCTCTTCCATCATCTCCTCCGAGTTACCCATCTCCTCCATCCTCTCCTACAAGTTCCTCATCTGTATCAATCACCAAGACTGCCATGGCTGCCCCTTTGACCAGAATGGAACAGATCTTGGAAAACAGATATGCCCCACTTGTCTTGCCAAACCCCCTGTCTGCCATGCCAATAGGTGACTACCAGAAATATATGCCGAAGTTTACAGGAGAAGGGGAGTATACAGCTGAAGAACATATTGAAGCATTTTATGCTTATGCAGAAAACATAAATATCTCAGAAGAAGAGGTGTGGACCAGAGTTTTCATTCAGAGTTTGGATGGCCAATCCCGGAAGTGGTTCAAGGAACTACCAACAAATTCAATCACTGGCATTGAACAATTAGATGAAGTATTCTTGAAGCATTGGGGAGAAAGAAGAGATCTGTTATACTACATCTCTGAATTTGGAAATTTGAAGAGAGGAGATGGAGAATCAGTCTCAGACTTTATCAAGAGATTCAATAAAATGTTTGGCAAGATCCCTGCAGAGATTAAACCAAGCGATGCTTCGGCAAAGATCACATTCTCTGCTGCCTTTGATGCAGATTTTTTTCTTATCCTTAGAGAAAGACGATCTGCCACGCTTGCTTTAATGCAAGATGCTTCTCTCGAGGTTGAGTCTAACATTACAGCATCGCAGAAGATTAATGGAAGGGCTAAGAAGAAGAAGGTTGTTGCTGAGCCATCCTCTTCGTCTAACAGTAAAATGGAAAAGATGTCCAAGATGTTGGAAAGTCTGACATCTGAAATGTCCAAGTTGAAGATCCAAAATCAGCAACCAGCAAAAGCAAAAGAGCCAAATACTTTTTCCCCCAGAAATCTAAATGCTTTTCCTTATAGAAGGAATAACCCACAAGTTCAGATTCTTCAAAGAGACAGAAATCTAGCTGATGAGAAGAGGATCAGACCACCTCTTCAAAATGCAGTGTTGGATGAAGAGCAACAACCATCTCTTGATGAAATTGAAGATGCTGATGAAATAAACTGTTTTGGTGATGAGAATGAGTCTTCATTTTTGACACAGGTAGACTATGAAGAGGCCCTGATGGATCAGCAAATTCAAGAAGCAAGTGTAGAGGAAGTTGTCTACTTGATAGATGATCAGAAAGGCTACAATTTAAGGTCAAAAAGTGCTGGTCCAAAAACACCTGTTGCTGCCCATGCAAAGAACAAGGAAGATTCTGCTCCTATGAAAAGTAAAGAGGTTGCTGCCAATCAACCTCTAGCTCCGGAAAAGCCAACTCTCCCTTCAACAAAACAACAAAGGAAACAAACTTAGCCCCTAGCCAAAGAGCAAGTCAGCTTAAAGGCTCCTCCCCATGAGGTAAAGGTTTCAGACAAACAATCCCTTTCTTTCAATTTTGAATCTGAAATTCAAAAGGTTAAGATACCCATGCCTTTAACAGAACTCATGAAGAATGAAGCCTTTAAAGCAACCATCTTAAAGTCTCTTGAGCTTGAGACCTCTCCGTCAGATGATTTCGTCAATCTTCAAGATGATAAACCTAAAGTGACCATAGGGCCCATGATAGAAGACCGTGACGATTCTTGCCCACCATTCTACATATCCTTAAATGTCCATGACAAAATCCTTCACAATTGTCTCCTTGATTCTGGGGCATCACATAACCTTATGCCAAAGGCTGTGACAGATGAGCTTGGTCTCGAAGTCACTAAACCATATCAAGACCTTTTCTCCTTTGACTCTAGAAAGGTCAGATGTCTTGGCCTCATCAAAGACATGGTCATTAACCTTGCTCAATTACCAATGAGGAGCATGGTTATGGACGTGGTGGTTGCTAATATTCCCCCTAAGTTTGGGCTGCTTTTGTCTCGGTCATGGGGAAAGAGATTAGGAGGTACATTATAGATGGATCTGTCCTATGCTACGATTCTAGTGTTTGGTGGGGAGATGAAAATACTTTACAGGGAAAACCAGCTTGCTTATATCATCAACGATGGAAAGAATTCTGTCAATCATCCTATCTATGCCGTGGATACGGATTTTGGCTCATGCATCCTTCAGATTGATGATGGCCAATCAACTCCCATGCAGCTCGTGAAGCCTATTGAACAACAGGCTGAAGGTGAAAACATTGTAGTTTGGACTATGTACTTCGATGGGGCCAGCACTAGAGACTCAGCAGGTGTCGGAGTAGTGTTGATCTCTCCTTCAAAGGAGACCATATCCTTGTCCTTCAAGCTCAACTTCAGAACCACTAACAACATAGCAGAGTATGAGGCTCTGTTGTTGGGATTAAATTTAGCAAAAGAGATGGGGATAAAAGGGTTGAAATTATTGGGAGATGCAGACCTCATTGTGCAACAGGTAAACAACACTTTTCAGGCTAAGCATGTCAGGTTAAAAGCTTACAGAGATGAGGTATGGAAGCTGCGAGATTCTTTTTCTGTTTTTGAGATTTCATACATACCAAGGGATATGAATTAGCTCGTTGATTCTCTTGTTGTTTCAGCCAGCACATTCATTCCTCCCATGCCCCCTAAGATCAGTTATGAAATTCAAGTAAAATATCAACCTTCCTTACCTGATAATGTCAAATATTGGAAAGTTTTTGAAGATGACGAGGAACTCAACAGATTTCTCCAAGTGGTAGATGAGTTTTCTGATCTGCACATTGATCAGCAGAATCTTAATGAGGAAGAATCACAAGAAATTGATCTAAAGAAGAAGTTGGGCCAGCATGACATTGTTCAGTTACCAAACAACTATATACCTCGAGGTTTGGTACCCCTGGAAAGGCTGTTTGATCAGAATGATGTCCCTTATCAGCCAAACAAAAAGGAGAAAGATTCAGCTGTTCAAGAGCATAACATAGGAGGTAAAAGCCAGCCCAAGTTCATTAATTTGTCTTCTGAATTGTCTGCTGATGAGAAGTCAAAATACTGTAGTGTTTTGAAGGAATTTTCTGATGTGTTTGCTTGGAAGTATAGTGATCTAAAGATCTATGATCCTGATATTATTCAACATAAAATCCCTCTTGAAAAAGACATTATTCCTTTCAAGCAAAAACTCAAGCCTATCAGTCCTCTCCTACTGCCAGTGATTGAGAGAGAAATTAAAAAACTCTTAGATGCCAAGATCATAGTTCCCTTGAGATATTCAAAATGGATTGCCAATCTGGTGATCGTGAGGAAGAAGAATGGTGAAGTCAGGTTGTGTGTAGACTTCAGAAACTTGAACAAATGCTCTAAGAAGGATAACTATCCTCTCCCCAAGATGGAACACTTGCTGCAGAGGATTTCAGGGGCCAAGGTCATGTCCTTTCTTGACGGCTTTTCCAGTTATAATCAGGTTGTTGTTCATCCAGATGATCAGGAGAAGACTGCGTTTACCACTCCTTGGGGGACCTTTATGTACTCCAATATGCCCTTTGGATTAATGAACGTCGGGGCCACATTCCAAAGGGCCATGGATATAGCATTTGTGGGAGAAAAGGACAAATTTGTCCTCATATACCTTGATGATATCACAGTGTATTCCAGCAGCCATGAGGAGCATCTGAAACACCTGAAGAGAGTATTCTTAAAGTGCAGACAGTTTGGGATCTCATTGAATCCCAAGAAATCTCAGTTTGCTCTGAGTAAGGGTAAGCTCCTGGGTCACATCGTCTCAGTCGAAGGTGTAATGATTGATCCAGAACAAGTCGAGGAAATTCAAAAGCTGTCCTTGCCGAGGTCAAAGAAGGACATTCAGTCATTGCTCGGTAAGATAAACTTCGTCAGAAGGTTTGTGCCCAATTTTTCTGAATTGGTCAAACACATAACCTGCATGTTGAAAAAGGGGGCTGAGGTAAAATGGACGAACAACGCGAGAAAATCTTTTCAGGACATCAAGCAAGCAATCATTGAATCTCTGATTCTGATCAGCCCAGATTACATTAAGACTTTCTACATTTTTTCTTTTGCCTCTTACGACACAGTTGCAGCAGTCCTGCTTCAGAAAGACGAAGAAGATTTTGATCATCTCGTGGCATTCTTCAGCAAGACACTAAGGGATGCAGAACTAAGGTATGACCCTATCGAGAAACAAGCTTATGCACTCATAAAAGCTTTAAAGTCATTTAGAATTTATATTCTTCACTCCAAGGTCATAGCATATGTTCCCTCATCTTCTGTAAAAGATGTTTTGACTCAGCCGGATATTGACGGAAAGAGGGCAAGATAAATTGCAAAAATGATTGAGTTCAATATTGAAGTAAAGCCCACCAAGCTGGTGAAAGGTCAGGGCCTTGCCAAGCTCTTAGCGGAGGAAAATCATAAACTGTTGGATATTAATTTCATAGAAGAAATTTCAGAAAATTCACAGACAGAGCTGGCAGCAGAAGATCAACATGACAGTTAGCAAGTGGCAGAGCACTTGGCTTCCTGCGAATGGTATGCTGGCATCATACATTTTCTGCAAAAGCTTGAAGTTCCTCCTGAACTCAGTTTGACTCAAGCCCGGGCTCTCAAGCTTAGAGCTATCAAATTCTGCATTTATAATAATCAGTTGTATTGGAGGGACCCTGCTGGTCTGCTTCTCAGGTGTTTGGATAAAGAAGAGGTTGTCGAGGTAACACATCCGTTTCATTCGGCTGTCTGTGGTGGTCATCACTACTGGAAAACTACTGCTCATAAGATCCTGAGGGCCGGATATTATTGGCCTTTCCTCTTTGCAGATGTGTGCGCATTTGTTAAAGCCTGTGACAAATGCCAAAGATTTACCGGTAAGCAGCAGATGAAATCTTTACCCCTGAGGCCTATTGTGGTAAATGGCCCTTTCCAGCAGTGGGGTTTGGATTTTATCGGTGAAATAAACCCTTCATCCAGTGGTCAGCACAAGTGGATTTTGGTAGCCACCGATTACTTCACGAAGAGGATAGAGGCGATCCCCACCCGGAATGCTACCCACCAGGTAGTCATGAAGTTCCTCTATGAAAACATTTTGAGCAGATTTGGATGTCCCAAGAGGTTGGTGGCAGATAATGCAGCAGTGTTTAAATCAGAAGCTTTGGTGGACATGTGCGAATCAATGGGTATTCAGCTCGTACACTCGACTCCTTACTATCCTCAAGGTAATGGCTTGGCTGAATCATCAAATAAGAGCTTGATCAAAATCATAAGAAAACTGTTAGAAGAAAATAAAAAGAATTGGGATTCCAAATTGAAGTTTGCTCTGTGGGCAGACAGAGTAACTGTCAAAAAATCTATAGGAACTTCCCCATTCAAGCTAGTTTACGAGACTGATGTTATCTTTCTTGTTCAGTTAGTTTTGCCTGTGGCCAAGTTCTTTCAGGAAGAGCAGACTGAGAAAAATGACATGGTAAGAAGGATGCTGGACTTGGTGGAACTGCAACAAGCTCGTGAACAGTTAGTGGATAGATCAGAAGCACATCAGATGCAGATCAAAAAGACATTTGACAGGAAGGCGAAGGTGGACAGTTTTTAGATCGGTGACTAGGTTTTAAAGTGGGATGCTCTTCGACAGGAAAAAGGCAAGCATGGAAAATTTGATTCTTTATGGACAGGCCCTTTTATTATCACTCAGGTGCAAAATAATAACACTTTCATTCTGCAGAATCTGGAGGGTGAGGAAGTGTTCAGTGGCCCGGTAAACGGGCGATTTCTAAAACTTTATTTCATCTAAGGCTGCAAAGCCTAGACATTGTAAATAGTCTTAGTTTTTATTTGTCAATAACTCCATGCCCAATGGAACACTAGAAGATAGCTTAGTTTTTAGGTTCTTTTCCAGGAAAGGCATTGATTCTACGGTTCTTGAAGCCTCGCAGGGAGGCGTTCATCCCCAATAGGAGCCAGTGTTAACTCCCCAAATAAATCATTGGTGTTATTTGATTATTAGATGATAGGTTAGTCCCTAAATTTGATTTCTAAATTTCTAGCAATAGGATTAGAGAGTCTGTATTTCTAAAATAATCTCAAAAGACATGTTGATTTTGGTTCGGTCAAGAAAATGGCAAAGTATCAGGATTCGGTGGTTTAGGCGAGCCTCCTCTGTGCTCATTAACCACCGAAAGTTTTCATTTTCGGCAGATAAAGGGTCAAAGAAGGAGGCATGTAACCACAGAAAGTTTGTGAACGTGAAAAACAAAAGCTCGTGCTTTCGCACGAGCCATATGTCAAAAATCCACGCAATGATTAGATATGCAACCGCCGAAAGAGCATCATACGGGAAATGATGTGAGTTTGTGGCGGCCATCTGAAAGGTTTCAAACACCTGCGTTTTATCCATTACATTAATCATTTCAAATCCATGGAGAGCTGTCATTACCGGATACGATTGCACAGAGCTTCCCTCCTTTTCAGTGGCAGATACATCAATCATCATTAGCAGGTCGTTCTTTCACTTTGAAACTCAATGTGTTGTGATGAAGCCCGAGGATCGCTGAAGATAACTACAATCACGCGATTTTATCAGCAAAATCGTGTTTTCAAAATCTTGATTCCGCTTTTCTCTGGCGATTGGCAAGGTGTCTCCAAGTTCAACAAACATCCCGAGTCAAGGAAATCTGGTCTGGTAAGCAGGTAAGATCGGAAACTGTTCCTTTTTCAAAGTTTCATAAATGCAATTGCCCCGAAAATTTGAAGTTTCGGCTTTCCCCAGTTAGACTGTCATTCAAGAGTGGGTCGGTATTTTAGTGAGTTTATCAATCCTTTGCTCTGTCAGCTGATTTCACCAATTGCTCATAAGTAATACCGACTGTATTCCTAGTTCCCAGAACCATCGTTTCCCAAACACCTGGTTGCCTACAGTTTCAGACACAATCAGTATTGAACCATGGCAAAAGCAAGCCCTGCTTTGAGGTCAGAAGTGGATGGCATGTGGTATTTTGAAGCCCATCCTGAGGTGGCAGAGTGTTTTAGACAGGCTGGAGTTTTCACATATTGTGAGAAATTAACAACCTTCCACCAACAAGTTGCTGAAGCATTTTCCCTCTCATACGATGGAAGGATTGCTAGAATAGGCAGAGAGGAGTTCATTATCGATGAAGCATCTATTGCTGAATACACAGGGTTGTCTAGAACAGGGAATTGTTGGTTTAAAACCTCTTCACCCTCAAATGTTGAGTTCAAGTCCTATCTGTTACCAGTCCATAAATCTTTGACCTGGAAGAAGGACATTCCCATGTCCTATCTGGAGCCGAAGTGGCAGACCCTGCTGAAGGCGATTTTGGTATATATCACCTGTGAGGGGTGTTATAATAGGGTTATGTACTATCATTTTAAACTGTTGAACCACTTCACAGGAAGAGAATACTTAAACATACCTTACTTCTTTCATAGAACCCTGATTAAAATGGCAAAACAGGTAAAAGCTCAACCTACTAAAGTTATAAACAGGATATCACATCAGGGGCTGATTACCCTCCTTGTGAAAGAAGCTCTTCAAAGGAAACAAATAGAGTGGAGTTTCTTCTTGTTTTGGAACGAGTTTTAGACAGAAAAACCTCCAGAGATAAAAGCAAAGAAGTCTAGATGCAGAAATGACCCTACTCCCAAGAGTAGTCATAGGAGGAGGAAAGGAATTTCAATGCCCAGGGATTCTATAAAAACATCACCCAGCAAGGAGGGAGGAACCAAGAGGAAGTTAAAGTTTGAAGACAGAAACCTTGTCACAGGGAAAAACCCTCTCAACCTACCTTATAGTGACTCTGATTCAGAGCAGGGAATGGCAAAAGCACAGGATAATCTGCAGATCAAACAGGATGCAAAACTGAAGATAAATATACCTCCATCAAAGCCTTCAGAAACACACAGGCAACCAAAAGCAGAAGCCTCATCAAGCAGGCTTCAGAAAGGTAAGAGCAAGAAGATCAATAAGCTTCTGCGAGAGATTTATGAGATGGAAGTATTGGAGAGGGTAATTAAAAAAGAAAACACAGACCTCACTGAGAGGAATGCTGAATTGTTCAAAGAAAACCAAACTCTTAAAGAAAAACATGATTCAATCAAAAATAGAAACAGAGAGTTGATCAGGGAAAATATGAAATTATATAGGCAACTCAGGGTTCTAAGGCTCAAGCTAAAGAAATTGGAATCACCAGAAGAAGAACAAATTGGGTTAGATACTTTGGCTAATTTAGCCACAACTATAATAGATGTAACAGATTCCCCTACACAGTCAGCTAAGGTTCGAAGGTCTGCTCGAATCATGACTACAGTATCTAAGAAAGTTTGAGTGTTAAAAGAGGTTTCAGAACAGTCATATTTGCAATTTTGAAACTCTTCAAAGTGCAACATTCGGTGGTTTAGGCGAGCCCCACTGTGCTCATTAACCACCGAAACAGGCACTTTCGGTGGATAACTCACCCAGGAACTGTTCTAGTCAACCACCGAAAGTCTATGTGTCCAGAATTGTATGAGTTTTTACACAGGTCAGGGATTTTTGATATGAAAATATTCGAAACATTTTCCAATGCATGCCAAATGAATTATCAGATCCAGTTCAACAGTTATTTTTTGACAAAGCATGGAAAAAGAGGTATTTCAAAGGCTTATGGACAATTTCATTTGGACTAAAAAGAAGGGTATTTTGCCACATCAGCCAACTCGACTTGGTCTTCATTAGAGGATGATCATCTAGCCTTGGGAGGCTGTTCTACACTTCACCAACAGTCAATAGAGACAAAACTGGGATTGGCCCTATTTTGAGGAAGCATCCCACTTATTTTGTAACAGATTTTAACTTGCTATTTTTAGTTGATTTGATCCATGTTTTTAGGATCAAGGAACCACTTTGTAATGCTTTAAATATCAGAATAGCAGAGGAACCAAGGGTTCGATTTTGGATGCTACCATGCTGCCACTGTAACAAAAAGACTTATTCTTATTATATGAAAGATTTCAAGCTTCCCTCAGTTGTGTTGTCAGATTTCTCTTTCCTGTCTCTGATATCTTGTGAGTGAATGTTCTTTGTTAATGCTCATTCAATCTGTATATGACTGTCATCTCATATGTTGATTGATTAAGTTGATGATCATAAGATATTTCTTTGGTTATTAAACCCATTGTGCTTGTTGGTATGACGTATAATCTGGTTCAATAGTTGTTTCCTTACCCATTTAATCAAACCTTGTCTGACTGCATGGCTAGAAGGCATTGTGAGATTTTATATTCCTAGACAGTCTTGAAAACACAGTCCAGTCCTTAGATATTCATCTTGATCCACAAAAACACATCATTATTAAGAAAACATTTCCCAAAAAAGAGTTAGTTACCAGGCATCTCCGACTTACAGCCTAGGAGAGTTTCCTGGAGTGATAACACTTAGGTGGCAAGGTGCAAGAGGATCATGCAGGAAAACCATATGGACACGTTGTTAAGCATTCAAGGTGCATGGGATCATGGAGGCAAACCAGATGGGCACGTTGTTAAGCATTGCATGCTTTAAGGAATGTGTCCTTAAGTCTTTATATAATTATTTTTTAATTTTGTGTTAATCCTTTTTTTAAATTATTATTTTATAAATGAAAACAAAAAAACATATTATGGAATGGGATGTTTTCCGCACATATTCTTTGTTGCAACAACTTTTTAGGTATGTCATTTTTTGCATGTCCTTAATCAATTACTAGCTGCTTTGAATCTTATCCTACTTTCTGGGAACGAACGGTATGATGATTTAGGCTTTGTTAATTTAAGGTATGATGATTAGTGCCTTGATGGCTTTGTTAATTTGTTAATTTATAAAGTTCAATACTTATTATTCCATGGATAGCGATAGTGGTGAGTGATGGTTCTTGGGTGAGCGATAGATGCTGGTTCTATTGATGATCTTCTTATTCCAGTGATAGGCCTACAATCCATTGATATGTCTGCAAGTTGATGTTTTTATTCCAGTGATGTTGTACATGTATTCCTGCCATTCATTCATTTCGGCTCATTCCCCATAGGCAGAGCCAACACTTTTCTTAAGAGACAACATCTATGTTATCTGTAACTTTTTTTATATGCTAGGAGTATATGAATATGAATGAATACAATATAGAGAAATTACGAAAACTTAGTAGTTACATGAAAGTTGAGCTTAGATACGGTATTGATTACACTTTTCATAATTATGGGAACACAATGATTACTACTAATTCCATGCCGAGTGAGATAATACTAATCACTAGTCCCTAATCAAAGGTTTAACTTGTTATCATAAATCTAACCTAATATGATCTCTGTAATGAATATTAATGAATACCATATAGAGCAATTACAAAGGGTCGTGATATACAAGGTTTCATGAAGCTGAATAAGGCTAGTATAACTATCATGATACAAGTGTTCATATATTATCGATACAATGGTAAACCTTGGTCTAACTAACACGAAATAGATCATAGTATAAGGCTTCATCATTACTCTATGGTGTTGTATCTAATCGCTTGCTTTGTACATATTATGGAAACAATGGTGCTAATTACGCTCAGTAACACATCACGAAACATATCAATATAGGATATGTGTGATATAAATGCTTACTCTGTATTATGGAAACAACCTGTGTAACACCCTGTTTCCCCCAGTCTATAAAAATAACTATATTGGCCAAGAACTATGGCAAACTCAAAGATGTGAATGTTTGTTTTGACGGACCTTTGTATAAAAGGTCGATGAATGTAAATTATATTATGAATATGTGTTGCATGACTATTGGGAGGGGGATGTGCTAAAAGAGACCACGATGGCTAATGAGAGGTGGTGGAAGGTACCTGGAATGGTTGCGTTAACTTCCATTGAGCCAGTACCGTACTGGTTTTTACTTGCTCAAAGACCAAAGCAACTCTTTGACTTGGAATGGATTTCCCATCAGATTGGTAGGTGGGGAGGCTCCTCAAGAGTTAATGAGGGGATGGGGGTGAACTGCCCATTGGTAACAGCTCTCAGACCTGACCACGGACGATGAAACTCGCGCCACACACAATCTTGCAGAGAAAAAGGTTGAAAGAATTGTGTGGTAGAGGGAAGACAGAAGGGGAGAGCACGCGTGTGACGGGGATCACGGAAGAGAACTGGAGAAACCATGGAAACACAGAGAGTTCTGAACATAGGAGAAGGAGAGTAACCTTCGTCCTTGACTTCTGTTGAGTTGGAAGTAGGAGACTAAACCTCAAAGCATCGTGGTCTAGCTCGGGCGTGGCTAGTGGTAAATCTATTTGTAGTCACTGAGCCTATGGTTGGGTGGAAACGAGCACCCCTCTCAGCAGTTGCATCACGCCTGGTAGATCTGATAAGTGTTTTATACCTTGTATTTTCGAACTGAATATCATGAATGCATGCTTATGTTTATATGCCCATAATAATTTCTGTGTAGAATGATTCCCTGGTGTTTAGACTAGAAATAATGGATGCATGTGTATACTTCCATGCCATAGTTGGTTTTTGTACAAAGGATTAAGTTTGGGGCATGAGTTCACTCCACTGAGAATCGTCTTGTTTGCTTGACTCTCGTAATGTTTCGGGAAGGCTCCTCGAGAATACTCTTCCCCGGGGATTACCCCATAAACCTTGGAACCATGCTGAACCTTTACCCAGAGACTCGACTAAGATTAGGGACGATTGCCCAAGAACCGTCTGAAGGTTCATGCGATTCGGGTCTGGAAACCTTATGCAAGGAAGGGTATCTCTCTAAGGTCTCGAAGTCGTGGGAGTTTGAAGCCCCGAGAAGTTGAATTTCGTGATTCAAGCTCAGAAGGGATAGTGAGCCCAATTATAGAAAGAGAGAATTACCCTATCATTTGGTAGACGAACAGTCGGAATCCTTTCGAGAATACCCCAGATCTGTCGAGACCGATGGATCTAGAGAAGGAGCACAGACGTTAACACCTCGACCCTTTCAGCCTTCGCAAGTAGCGATGGGATCCAGGACCGTAGATCCAAGGATCTAATGAAGCCCTATTGACCGTCGATCTTAGCCTTTGTATAGGCAAGAGAGTACCATTTCGATGACTCGTCACTTGGAGTGGTCAAGGGTAGGACTGCATGAACTCACAATTCACGTTGTTGTCGCCTAGGAAAGAGTCAACCCATTGTTGACTTATCGTGGCTCGGGGTTTCACAGGATGAAGAAGTTGCACCTTGATCATTAAGGTCGTGAAACGCCGAGAGCCGAGACCTTGTGCGACGGGCGGCAGCGACACAACTCTTAAACAGAGTGCAGCGGAGGAGACAAGTAGTGTGTACGCGTTGTTTGGCAGAGTCCACGCAATATTGACCTCTCGCATCTCGGGGATTCACAAAGGAGGAGCACGAGGGCTCAACACTCCAACTAGCGAAGTTGTGAGTTGTGAGTAGTGCTAGCGTTTATCCTAGCCTACGGTTACATGTAGCACGCGCTAGTGATGAAGGAGCCATACCCGTATCGTATCTCGGGTATCGGTGTTTGGAGAAAGGGGAGTTGAGAGTCTTGACTCCCAACTCACGAGTTGCAAAAGGCGCTTGCGCTAAGGCCAGGTTGTGGTCGTTTTGAGGAGGATAAGGGAAGGGAGGGTCTGCGCTAGGTCCCATAAACATCTCGGGGATTCTATCCCTTGAAAAAAAAGATGAAAAATCTAGGTTGTCATAGTGGATGTGTGACAACCTGTGTTTACGAATGTAACTGTGAGCACTGTGCATCATGCTGGTAAGATCATGTTACAACACTAATGATTGCCATTACTTTGCTTGATATGAACTAGCTCTTATTGATTACATAGATCACTTCTATTTCGTTCACTACATGCAAGTGGAACGGTTTACATTTTCAAAGAAGTCAGTCTCAATATGTACTAAGGGAGCTCGCGGCTCCTTTTATGTTTGAAAATGAATATATTGCATTTCATGCAGTTGGAAAGTTTTACATTTTAAAAACAGTCTCCCTTTTATATGTGATTGATGTTGTCATGTTGCCATATTGATGTTTGACATATTGCATTTTTTTTTAAAACACCGCATGGAACATGAGCGAGTTGGAAGTGGCAAGTTTACGTAATATCCTGAAAATGGAACTGCCTGATTGGACATATTAGAGTATGGAGTTATCGGATTATGTCTTTTAGTGTTGGCAAGAAATACAATGACTCTTAATGAGTAATATCTTAGTTATAAGATTTGGTTTCTATGCCAATGAAGTCTTGCCATCAAAAACTAATACACATAAATGCTCAAAGGAACTGCTGTGACGAAGCAGCAGATAACGTTTCCGGACTACAATTTGTTTAAGGTCGAGATCAAGACAGTTGATTCACAGGCATCTTACAACAACGGAGTACTAGTTCTGGTAAGTGGATTGGTTACCTTTAAAAACATCAAAACACGCACCTTCACTCAGTCCTTTTTCTTGGCTCCTCAGGAAAATGGGTACTTCGTTTTGAATCATATCTTTAGGTACGTGGGTGAAGAATCAGAACAACCAAAACGAAATCTTGTTTTGATAAATGGCTGCATTATAGGACAATATGCAGCCAAAGCTGATCTTGTCACAGAGCCATTTGTCAAGTCTGAACCAGTAACTCAAGATCAGAATAGTGTGAATGGGCAACCCACAACGGTGGTGGAGGAGCCTGCTCCTGTTTTTGAGAAGGTACACATGCAGAACTCTAGGGAAGTCCCAGAAGGCTCAACAGGCCAAAACGTTTCAGCAAATGAACATGTTCATAATGAAGGGCCACCTGCCCCTGCTCAAGAAACTCCAGTTGTAATTCAAGATGCACCAGAAAAGTCTCATGCTTTAATTGCTAAGGAAAATGCATCGCCATCCACTGTTGCACTTGGGAAACTATCACTCTTGAGAACTACTGCTGKGGCTGTACCAAGTTCTTCTCAAAGTGAAGCAACTAATTCCACTTCCACTCTACCAAAAGCATCTTCTGCAAATGAGCCCTTAAGTTCCAGTACTGTGAATTTGCCAGATAAAAGCACTGCAGAAGGAAGTGGGTGCTCTATTTTTATGAATGTTACCGCTCCTCAAGTAGAGGACGAGTTGAAGAAGTTTGGGGCAATTAAACCTTCCGGGGTTCAAGTTAAGAAGAGGCATGGAGGTGGATCCAGTTATGCTTTTGTTGAATTTGAAGAAGAAGCTTCAGTCCAAACTGCAGTTGAGGCATCGTCAAGCATTTATCAGGGAGAAACGTTCTTTTAGAGAGGGATTCAGAAATGATGGAACAAGAGGACGTGGTGGCTATTCCTATGGGGATCGAGGAAATGGAAGAACTGATTTTATGAACAGTAGAGGTAGAGGAGGCTCTTTAATAGTAGAAGAGGAGATAATTACAAGCAATGGGCTAAATCCCAGGATGCCTGCATGACGTCTACAACCCAAATAGCAAGTTGGTTGCCTTGTTCTTTTACAAAATTCACCAGTTCTGACAGAGTCTACTATCCTTTTAAGCAATCTTCTATTATGGAGCTGGGACTGGCATGAGCAAAACACAGCCACTCAAGTTTTGGTTAATGCATATTTATGAGCGTTTGTAGCAGATTTGTTCAAATTAATATTAGAAACTGAGGTTGGTCATTAATATTCATTGCCTCTTAGAGCCTGCTACTGAATAGTAAAGATGACAGGAAGTACATGTAATTTGGTGATGATGCAATGACAACGGTTTTTGTTGAAAAAAAATCTCCGTCGTCAAAGTATCAAATATAATTTCTGATTGCAGATTTTGGCAGATCACGTTATTGTAATGCAAGTTTTGCGCAAAAGTTTTACATTGCAATGCCTTATATAATTTTTTTTTATTGCAGCTGGTTTTTCCTTGTAAACAAAATCTCTTTGTAGTTAAATTTTTATGGAGCTTATCATGGAAATCTTGGTAAACTTGGGAATACTGGGATTTTTTTTTAGGATTGAAGAAATTTTTTTGTTGTTGCAGCTATTATTTTTAAACGAAAATCTGTGTGGTGGCTTTATTGAAATAGTGGGATTTTTATGACTGAAAATAAAAGTTCAGTTTTATGTTAAAAAATGGTTTTATTTTTTATTTATAATAAACTAAAATTTTAATATTTTATATTAAAAATAATATTTTTTTAATAATTAAAAAGATTTTATTACCTCCTAACTCTATTACTATTACAAGAGTAAATAGCTCTATACGGAATAAAGAATAAAGAGTATCACCTCTTCCGCCAAATAGATGGAAACCAGAACAGGACAAGAGCAAAAAACTGCTATGTGTTCAATCAAACAAGAGAATGTCTACGTAACATTCTTTACTGAACATAAAAATCAAAATTCCTATGGTTCATAGTGCGATGAATCAAGTATGCCTCAAGAAACACCATTGTACCTTAATAAAAGTACCATTGGATTGGTTTTTCTTTCTGGGTTTTTATTTGGTTTCTTTGTTTATGTTTATGTTACATGTTTAGTTGATTACTAACTTGTAACAATTCTAATTAACCCTAATTAAATAGTTGTTTAAAGTTTGTCAAATATAGTTAATTAAATAATTAAGTGTCCTAATGTGTATTAGTTAAGTAATGATTAATTATTAGTAATATTATTTATTTATCTATTGTTTAATATATGTTGATTAATTAATTAATTGATTATTTAACACATTTAATGTTGAGTAACAAATTAAAGACTTAACAACTTTTAATTCATTATTAAAAAAAATTTACGTATGCAAGGATAAAGCATTGAATGGAGGGATAGGGTATTGAATGGAGAGATAAGGTGGGTGGCATTAAAGGAAGGTAGGAGGCAGTGAATGGAGGGAGGATATGAGGGGGCAGGGGAATTCTGGAGGAGCACTTGGGAATTTTGGGGGAAGGGAGCATTTTGAGAGCAGGAATTGCATTTTCTGTTTGGACTGTATTTTTTGTTTGGGGGTATTTTTCTGGTCTGGAGTTTGGGTGGACTGCTGCAGGGGTGCATCGGTTGTTGGGATTTTTGGTCTCAGGGGCCAGAAATCCTCACAGAATCCTGGAGCTAGGGAGTCGGATAGGCTCTGTTCCTAGCTGGCAGGGAGGAAAGATTCGGTTTTGGGCAGAGTTTGGGCAGAGCAACGAGGACAGACAGAGATTGGAGGAATAACATTAGTCAAAGGTATGTATTTTCATGATTACGTTATGTTAGGTGATTGTCATTATGCTGCTAAATTTGCTTATATGCTAAAAAATAAAATTGCTCATAAGTTGAAAGAAATTTTATGGTTAAACTTATGAATCTTATTAGGCTTTGTTAAATTAGGACCTTACACATGGTATCAGAGCCCTGGTTTTAAAACTTGGACCAGGGCCTACCCACCTACCTACATGTAAGAAGGACAGTTCATGAATGGAACTGTTCCAACTCTGAAATTTAAAAAAAAAACGTAAAATAGTTATATTGAAACCCTGAAACCCTTTAATTAGATGAAATTATGAGCTCCAAGCTCCACCTCCACCTAGCCTGCAAGCCAAAAAAATAAAGCAAACTTTAAAAACTTGTTTTTCAATAGATAGATTCATGTGTATATTGAAATATAAGGAATAACTATATAAAAAAAAAAAGAACAAATATATATATATATATATATATATATATATATTGGTATAATAAAAAAAAATGGTGGGTAGAGGCCCACCTCCAAGTTTCAAAGCTGTAACCTCCGTGGGATTTGAATCCCCTTTTGGCCGAGCAGGATCACTAATTGCGTTAGTATATAGCACAATTTTGTACAATTTTTGGTCTGCAATGCCTTCATAAAGCCATCTTTATATATTCATCCATATCTCCAAGTTTAACGAGATAAATTCTGAGCCGGCTAGGTACACCCATACTCCTTCATGATTTTATTCAATGCTTCCAGATCAGATCTACACCTATCATACCGTAACCATTCTAACAAATTATTGTATTCTATATTAGATACCATTTTAAATATATATATATATA
>ML787544.1:171781-202443 GCA_009831015.1 Picea engelmannii | reverse complement strand
ATATGTAAACAAAAATCAGGAAATTCCAATTCCAAACCGAAACCCAATCACCAAGCCCTTAATCGAAATCGAATACCCAACTCATATAAACAACCACACTATCAAATTTCTAGTCAACCACCAAGTATCAAATCCCGCCAATGGAGTGCACGAGACCAAATTGTGACCAAAATAAAAATAAAAATAAAAATAGAAATTCCTCTCTACCAATAGAACTAAGCCCGCAGGCACCAAAGGCCACAAACAACACATGCGTGGAGTACCACAAGTCAACAAACAAGTCACCGAAGACAAGCGCAATCACTAGGCCCTTACCATTCCACAGGTCTCATCCCGCAGAGACCACAGGTCCAAAACTTGTGCATAATGCGCCTTTCCTGTGAACTGCTTCTATTAAAGCCCGCAGACCATGCACCAAGCCACGGGGAGGAGCCCGTGAGAACCAAGCTCAGCGCAAGAACCAATCACAGCCCGAGCTAACACGTCAAAGCCCAAATCCACACAACAATGACCAAAGCTCATCGCTAAGCTCCAATGCCCAAAGGCCAAGACTCACACCTGCAGCCACACAACAAATGAGTCAAGCATGCAACCACAATGCAGGTCACAAGAAAATACCCAAGCACCAGAGCTAAGCACCAGGTCGCGAAAGGAGAGCCCACAACACAGGTCACAAGCCAGCGCCCAAAGCGTCGAGCACTATGCCATGCAGGGACGAGCCAACAACCAATCGCCAGCTCCATGCGACCTGCAATGACACAGACAACAAAACAAAAACATATATAATAGATGTAAAAAAAGAAAATATATAAATAAAATAAAAAATTTAACAAAGCATTTACAACACTAGTGTACAACTCTCCTTCGAAGAGAGGCCGAGAAAACCACATGCGTTGATTCACTCAAGCCAAGCACAAGGCACAAGCATTGAGACTAAGAGGCATAACTTACATATCTCAACATGCTCGGTTCTTATAAACTGAAAAACCCCTATAGATTGGGGGGCTCGGCGCGGCTAACGGGGCCATCTCCTCCATTTTTTCGCTCAATATCTGATCACAAAAGGCCTGAAACCCTAGCTCGTACGCCTGCCTGCCTATATGACAGCACATACGACCATAGGATTAACAAAAAAAAATACACAATACATAAACCAACACACAAGAGGGCCAAGCCCCCGACAATCCTAACACACCAAATGCCAAGACACCGGGAGAAGCCATGAGAGAAATACCACAGGCGGAGCCGCAAGAACAACGAAAATCTTGTGTGTTAGAGTTGGAAAACACAGGAGTAAGTTCGGGATTAGGGTTTGTTAGGGTTTGAATAGTCGTTGTCTTTATTATTATTTTATTTTGGCTTGAACAGGCGGGAAAAGAGGGAAGGGGAACGTGGGCCTCATGTGAGGACCCACGATGCTCATTTCAAATTTCAAATTTTTTTATTTGTTTTAATTTTATTTGTAATAAATTTTAATTTGTTTTATTTTTTTGTTAGTTAAAAAAATATAATAAATAAATTAAAATTAATTTCTTATTTATCATTGCTATAATTATTTAAAGGTTTAAATTAATTTAATAATATATGTTTAAGTTAAGGGTTTTAAGTTAATTTAAATTAATTTTAAATAAGTTAAGCTAATTTTAGGTTAATATGTTTAAGTTAAAGGTTTAAATTAATTTAATAATATATGTTTAAGTTAAGGGTTTAATTTATTATGTTTGTTTTAAATTAAAGATTTAAATATATGGTATTAAAGATTAAGGTTTTAATTAAAACTAAGGTGATTAACTTAATAATAAAAATTAAAAGTATTGCACCCGAGGCCTAATCTCCAAGTTCACGAGCTAAGAACCAAATCCCAGCACCCAAAACCAAGCGTTAAGGAACCATGGAGGAGCCCACAAGGGAGACTATTCAGTGCACTACGCGTCAAGCATCGAATGATAGCCTTAGGCTCATTTCATCAACATTAGGTTGTAAATCACCTTGATTAGTTTTAAACGCAAAGTATAAGGACTTAGACCAAGATAAGCGGGAGAGGGCTTCATACGCACTAGGCAGGAAAATTAGAGAAATTGGCGAATATGGTGCAAAGCTAGCGTAGCTACTAGGCAAGAGAGTCAGTAGTTTTCTTAGGCAGTGACACCAAGCTTAGACGCTTAACCCTAACCTAGCCACTTCCCCTAAAGAGAGTAATGTCTGTTTATAGACAAGTAAAAAAAAAATTACGCCTAACCCTATTTTATAGTTTACGTTGCGCAAATATGAAATGTCCTTGAACTCAACTTGACAACTTTGGTTGATGCAGGTTAAATCATACATTATGGTTAGGACTCGAGGAAATCGAGGCAGAGGGGCATCATCACAGGGACCTCCAGCGCCGCCACCACCATCGCCTGAACTAGCTCTCATACTACGCTCTTTGGAGGCCATAAATGAGACTTTAAAGGGGCGTCAACCAACCAGGATCAAAGTGGAGCCTCCACCATATGGAACGGGTAATCCAGAAGCGTCAAGGGATTTAGGGGGAGGACCTCCACCCGAAGATATCACTAGAGAACTGCAAAAGATCAAACTTCCGAAGTTTTCCAGGGGTCGTGCCAGTGAATGTGCCGAGGAATGGTTGGAAGGCATGACAAGGTGTTTTGCCTTAAGGGACTATGCATCCACTTCAAAGGAAAAGATAACAATTTTTTAGTTGAGAGACAGTGCCTTGAAATGGTGGGGAAACCTGGAAAGGAAACTGCATCTTACCCCGGACACCGTATCTTGAGAAATTTTCGAGGAGAGGTTCTGAAGGAAATATCTGCCAGCTTACTATGAGGAACAACAGGTAGGAGCGTTTCATGCCTTAGTATAGGGAAACAAAACCGTAGAATAATATGAGATTAGGTTTATGGAATTGGTCAAATATGTTTCATATATGGATAATGAACAACGACAGGTAGAATGCTTTGTCTATGGGTTAAACCCTAAGATAAGGGCTATGGTGCGGATGTGGAAACCGTCTTCAGTAATGGAAGCTGTGGAAAATGCGCATTATGCGGAGGAACACATGAACTTAACCGGAGGTACGAGACTGACCTTTCCGCATCGTCTTGGATTCCTGGGGAAGGCCCCTAGGACATTTCCCAGGGGAGGGGGCTCAAGGCCACCTCCATATGGTAATAGAGTCGCACCAAGGATAGTAGCCACAAGGATTTCAATGGCAGCAAGTGCAACATCTCGTTCATCACCAACGACACAGGCAGGTCCACGACCATCACAAGGAGAAGCTAGTAAGGGCAGGGGTTCCAGGGGAAGGAACTCATTTCAGAGACAGTCACAGAATAGTGTGCAAGTTCAATCCCATGTTACCTGTTGGGGATGTGGAGGACTCCATTACCAACATGACTTCCCAGAGTTACAATCAGGATTTGTGCATATAGAAGAAAAGGCCCCGATGGGAAGAGCTAGTAGCAGCCACCAGATTTACGCAGTGGTTAATAATTTCCAGGAAGAACATCAATCCACGGTGGTGGAGTCATCAGGTACACTAAATCATATCAATGTAAAGATTTAATTTGATTCTGGTGCAACAAATAGTTTCATTTCACCATCTTCATTAGAAAAGAGTGGGTTGGTAGCCTACGAGCACAATGACTTTAAACAAGTCGAGATGGCCTCGGGGGAAAAAAAGAGGTAGGACCTAGCGTTGATAATTGTATAGTAGACCTGGGAGTGTGCACTACCAGGTTGAAGGTATACGTTACTTCTCTCGGGGCATATGAACTAATCATTGGAATGGATTGGTTAGAAGCCCATCGAGCTATGGTAGATGTTTCGCAAAAAGGGTGCTTTGTGTCGACGACGAAGGAAGACCAGTAGAGATCCACAATGTACGGAGACAGGTGTCTCTACGCTTTATCTCAACTATGAAGGTTAAGAGGTGCATGAGGCAAGGGTGTTGACTGTATGTAGTGGAAGCGGTGAATGAAAGGAAGGGACCCTCCTTGGATCAGTACCCAGTATTGTCAGAATTTAAGGATGTTTTTCCAAACGAGTTACCAGGGTTACCTCCTGAGAGGGAACTTGATTTTACTATCGAGCTAAAACCTGGTGCAGAACCAATTTCCAAGACTCTGTATCGGATGACAATGCCAGAACTTTGTGAGTTGCAAATGCAGTTGAAGGAGTTACAGAACTTAGGGCTAATAAGGCCCAGTGTCTCACCTTGGGGTGCACTAGTAATTTTTGTAAAGAAGAAGGATGGTTCCTTACGATTGTGTATAGATTACAGGGATGTGAACCGTGCTACAGTGAAAAATAGGTACCCAATGTCGCAAATAGATAACCTATTTGATCAAATGAAAGGAGAAACAGTATTCTCAAAGATTGATTTGTGAATAGGGTATCACCAGTTAAGGATTAAGGAAGGCGATATCTCAAAAACTGCCTTTCGAACTCAGTTCGGACATTATGAGTTTTTCGTAGTACCTTTTGGATTGACCAATGCACCAACAGTATTCATGAGCCTCATGAATGGAGTATTCCAGAAGTACTTAGACTGTTTTGTACAAGTCTTTCTAGATGACATCCTCATCTATTCCAAGAACTAAAGAGAACATGAGGAACACTTGCGAGTGGTGTTGTCCTACCTTAGAGAGAACAAATTGTATGGGAATTTGTCGAAGTGTTCCTTCTTCCAGAAAGAGATCCACTATTTAGGTCATATCATTTCCAGTGAAGGAATCTTTGTGGACCCAAAAAAGGTAAAGGCCATTATGGAGTGGCCAGTGTCAAAAAATTCCCATGAGGTGAGAAGCTTCATGGGGCTAGCAGGTTAATATCGGATATTTGTGGAAGGGTTCTCTAAAATAGAGAAACCCATCATGACTTTGCAGCACAAGGGGGTTATGTATGAATGGACAGAAGAATGTGATAGTGCATTCATCGAGCTTAAGAGGTTACTAACTAGTGCGCCAATTCTACGAGTGCCGAATATGGAAAAGGACTTCACAGTCTGCACGGATGCCTCGAAGAAAGGGTTGGGGTTCGTGCTAATGTAGGATGGAGGAGTGATAGCTTATGCGTCAAGGAAGTTGAAGAAACACAAAGAGCTTTATGCTACTCACGATTTAGAGTTGGCAGTTGTAATGCTAGCTCTGAAACTTTGGAGGCACTATCTTGTGGGGTGAAACTTTGAGCTCAAAACGAACCATCAAAGTTTAAAACATCTCTTCACTCAAAGGGATTTGAATGCCAGGAAAAGGTGATGGAGTGAGTTTATGAGTGAGTACGATTTCGGTATTTCATACATCAAGGGAAAGGAAAATGTCGTAGCAGATGCCTTGAGTAGGAGACCACATATCTTCTCCTTGGTACCCCTAAAGGTCAATCTGAGGGAATGTGTGTTGATGCAACTCTAGGGAGACAGTTGGTATTTAAAGGTTACTTCAAACCTCTAGAGTGGGAGGCAATTAAATCCAAAGTATGAAGGATATAGTCTGGAAGTAGAGGGACTATTGAGATATCGAGGAAGGATGTACATTCTTGACGATGGGGATATTTGAAGCATCATATTGAAGGAAGCCCATAGAGCACTTTAATGTGTGCATCCAGGTGTGAAGAAGATGTACGCAAACATGAGGAAGTTTTGCTTTTGGGTAGGCATAAATAGCGATGTAGTCCATTTCATTACCAAGTGCCTAGAGTGTCAACAAGTGAAATCCGACCACCATCACCCGGAAGGCCTCCTACAACCACATGATGTTCCTATGTCCAAGTGGGAAGTCATCTCTATGGATTTTGTTGTAGGGTTGCTGCTCACATCTCATAGACATAATGCCATTCTTGTGATAGTTGATAAGTTAACCAAGAGTGCCCATTTTATTCCTGTTAGAGACACTTACGATGTCACTGATGTGGCACGTGTGTTTGTAAGTGAGGTCATCCATTTTCATGGGATAACTAAGAAGATCATTTCAGATAGAGACTCCAGATTCACTTCTAGGTTTTGGACAAGATTGCAGTTAGCGTTGGGGACTTAGTTGAACTTAAGCACAACTTATCATCCTGAAAAAGATGGGCAAATTGAGAGAGTAAATCAAGTCATGGAAGACATGCTTAGGATGTATGTCATGGATAATCAAACCCATTGGGAGAAGTACATACCTTTGGTAGATTTTTCCTACAATAACAGTTTTCATAGCTCCATCGGAATGCCACCCTATGAAGCTCTATATGGAAGGCCATGCAGAACATCGTTGAGTTGGGATAAATTATAAGACCGAGTAACAGTTGGGCTAGAATTGATTCAATAGATGGAGGAACAAGTGATTCAGATTAGGCAGAGACTAAAGGAAGCACAGGATAGTCAGAAAAGTTATGCGGATGCACATAGGACTGACCGAAGTTATAAAGTGGGAGACCAGGTTTTCATTCATATTAGGCCTAATAAGAGTACCATACGGTTTGAGAAGGGGAAAAAGTTTTCACCTCGATTTATAGGACCGTTCAGAATCCAAGAGAAAATTGGACCTGTTGCCTATCGTCTCGTACTGCCACCCCATTTGCATAAAACTCATAATGTTTTTCATGTATCTGTTCTACGTCATTATGTTGTTGATGAATCACATAAGCTAAATTGGAAGGAATTGTAGGTATCAGACGCGGGAACTCTCATAGTAGAACCGTTATGCATATTGGACCATAGAGTCCGACAGCTCAGGAACCGTCTAGTAGACCAAGTTAAGGTCTAGTGGGACAAGTATAGTCCAGGATCTTCTACTTGGGAAGATACCGAGACACTACGCTGAGATTATCCCTCACTTTTTTTGACCACCTTATGAATATGTTTCTTGAAGGTTGGGTGTATGTAACACCACCTTTTGACTTAGACAACCAAGATTACCTGAAACTATTAAATGATACACTTGAACTTTTAAGACATATGAATCTTTATGAATGTTTAAATGTATTTGGATAATGATGGATATGATGCAATATATTATGAGAATGTAAATTTTATAAATGTTTAAATGTTATTGATAATGATGGATATGATGCGATCTACTGTGTGAATGTAAATTCTATGAATGTCTAATTGTTATTGATGATGATGGATATGATGCGACATATTGTGTGAATGAGAATCCTATGAAGGTTTAATGCTATTAGAATGATGTTGGATATGATGCAATCTATTTTGTAAATGATAATTTTATGAATTGGTGTCGATAATTGAATTATGGGATATTATGAGACCTATTTCTAACTTGAAAACTTTGATGTTAAAGTTGTTGGTACGCAGATACCAAATTGAAATTATGGTTGTATACAATTACATGATGATAATGCATAGAAATGCATGAGTCCGTGTTACAGACTAATCTGCAGGTTATGGGCTATGAAATAGCCAAGGGATAATGATGATGAAAGTGGAAGTCATGACCACTAGCCGATAAACAATATGGTATGAATCTTTGTATGTGAAATTATATTGGTTTGGATGCATTGCTATCATATGTGGACTAGTGCAAGATTTCAGGTGGTGAGACTGCCCAAAACTGAATAGACAATGACAAAACTACCAGCAACACGGTGCCACTATATATTCCATTGTAGGGTGTGGACCCTAGTCCTATTAGGAGGGGTGGAGGCATTTCCCATCATGTATCCTCTAAAACCTGAAGTCATGGGAGGATGATGTTAGCTCACGCTCCCCTAGATGTGTGATGATGACTGTCAGTTGCCTGCTGGGGAAGCTTGGTCAAGATAGTGACACTTCCGCTTACGGGTTCTATTTGGAGTTAGATCAATATAGTTGATGCTCCAAGATAGTCCAACAGAGAAAGGATAGGAATGGAAGATGGAACTAAGTTAGGGAGGAAGGGTGAGTAGAAATAGTTGAGAGTGTATGGAGATTTGTCTTATGTTGAAACTTATTGTTTTCCTTCTAAAAAGAAAATGCATATATATATGAATATTCATAATTATGTAACTAAACTACAATTGTCTAAATAACATTGTTGAGCTAGATAATTGAAATTAAAGGATTTCGCAAACATTTGATTGGTTTATTTTCTTTTATAAAATGAATAGTCTTGTTGAATGGATTGGTTGCATATGGAAATTACTATAGAGATGATAGTTATTGATATTAGTACATGAACGAGACTTGTATGTACTATCTACACATGCATTTCTTGCACATGTACACTAGTATGTATGAGTTTCTTGGCTTACTTACTAGTAAATGTCAGTTATTTGTTAGGAATGTGTGAACCATGTTTCTTTTCCCGTGTATCATAAAATACTTTAACTTTAGGACGAAGTTTCCTGAAGGGTGGGTGTATGTAACAACCCTAATTAAATAGTTTCTTAAGGTTTGTCAAGTATAGTTAATTAAATAATTAACTGTCCTAATGCGTATTAGTTAAGTAATGATTAATTATTAATAATATTAATTAATTAATTAATTAATGTTTAATATATGTTGATTAATTAATTAATTGATTATTTAACACATTTAATGTTGAGTAACGAATTAAAGACTTAATAACTTATAATTCATTATTAAGAAAACTTTACGTATGCAAGGATAAAGCATTGAATGGAGGGATAGGGCATTGAATGGAGGGATAAGGTATTAAATGGAGGGATAAGGTGGGAGGCATTGAAGGAAGGTAGGAGGTAGTGAATGGAGGGAGGATATGAGGGGGCAGGGGCATTCAGGAGGAGCACTTGGGAATTTTGGGGGAAGGGAGCATTTTGAGAGCAGGGACTGTATTTTCTGTTTGGACTGTATTTTTTGTTTGGGGGTATTTTTTTGGTCTGGAGTTTGGGTGGACTGTTGCATGGGTGCATCGGTTGCTGGGAGTTTTGGGCTCGGGGGCCAGGAATCCTCACGGAATTTTGGAGCTAGGGAGCCGGATAGGCTCTGTTCCTAGCTACCAGGGAGGAAAGATTCGGTTTTGGGCAGAGTTTGGGCAAAGCAACGAGGACAGACGAAGATTGGAGGAATAACATCAGTCAAAGGTATGTATTTTCATGATTACGTTGTGTTAGGTGATTGTCATTATGCTGTTGAATTTGCTTATATGATAAATAATAAAATTTCTCATAAGTTGAAAGAAATTTTATGGTTAAACTTATGAATATTATTAGACTTTGTTAAATTAGGACCTTACATCACTTGTGATTTTAGTAGATAAATTTATTTTATTTTGAGCTAACTAACGGGTGTTCAGTAGAATGGTAAAAGATAAACATGATATTAGTGATTACCAAGGGTTGAATCTGCTGGAAAAAATCAACATTGTACGAGAGCCGAGGATTTGAAGGAAAAAGGGAGCCTAGGGAGCCTAGTCTCTAAAGGGAGGAAGCCAAGTGCACAATGACAGATATATGAGATCTGAGTGACCAGGGAAGAGATCAAGTTTAGATATAGGGTTACAAGAGCAGATCTATGGGATCAAGAGTGCCAAAGTGGGTGCTTGAAGGAATAAGAATAGATCCATGGGATATCTTAAGAGATCTATAAACTAGCAGGTAGAAATCAAAGGATTGATTTCTAGGAAACATTAGGGCCAAGGCTTTGAAGGAGAGAGGGAGAACATGGGAGCAGAGAAGGACTTTTTCTCATGTTCTTGAGTCATCTACTTTGGATCAAAGATGAACCTTTTGTCAAGTGCTTGAGCCATGAAGGATAGTGACTCAAAGGGATATTAGATGGGTGAATAAAGAAGGTCATCCAAAGATCAAAGGATGACAAATTTATTGGATTCCATGACTCACATACAGAGAAAAGATGGAATTTTTCTCAAGGAGATCTCATAAAGGGGTGAATAAAGAATTTCACCTAGAGATATAATCAGTCTAAAGGAGAATAGAAGCCACAAGATCAGCCATATATAATAGCGCCATGAGAAACAGACAGATCTGGTGGAAAGGACTAATATAGGCAGCATAAGAGTTGCAGGTACGCGAATGTACAATAACAACAAAGGTTCTCAGTTGCAGGTGTTGGTTATTTCTTAATGGATAGAAGATACACATAGAATGAGTGAGTAAGATATCATTGAGTGGATGGAGAAGGAATTTAATTCAAGTGTGTAGTAAATGGTTCAAGGAAAGGAGCAAAGGGGCAGAAAGGGAGATAGTAGCTAAACAACAATATTGAAGGACCAATATTGGGGTTTGTAGGGATTGGCTATTTGTTGATTTGTGTTCCTCATGTGAACCATTATCCCGAGATGGGAGCCTATAAAAAGATCCAAGAGGATCTTGGATTATGGATCAATTGGAAGAAATAGAGTGGCAGAGAATAGGGAGTAGGTAACTCCGAAGGTTGAGCATCTCAGAGGGAGTCCACCTTTAGGTTCATGTGGGAAGGAGTAGCCTTCCAAGTCTGTCAGATAGGAGTCATGGTACAAGATGGTCATGCAAGATTCTCAGGAGCAGGATAATTCTAGGAGCATGTTCAAAGGCAATGATTCTTCAGAGATAGGTCAAACCATCATGGAAGGGATAGGTTCTATGTTAAAGGGAGCAACCAATCAAGTGGATTGGAGAGCATGCATGGTAGCGAAGATAGATCGAACTCCAAGGTGGAGAAATACCTTGCTCAGTGAGAGGGAGTGTTGATGTTAGTGGTAGCATCATACATGTACTTACGCATTGGCGTGTGTCTAGCATGTGTAAGTCTTCAAAGAATCTTCTAGTCTTGATTTTACTTTAGCTAAAAGGAATTAATTAAAGTAAAATTGTATTTATTAGTGAATTGAGATATTTAAGGAACATGCATAGCATGCAACATGTAATCTAAATCTTAAGTGAGTGTGAGAAGTAATCTCAACCGTATATCACTTTGAAGATTAGAAATAGATTTTAACTCATGATTATAAAAGCAAGGCTAGGAGAAGGAGGGAGAAACTTGTGTTGAGGGAGTCAACACAATCATGACGTCGAGGGGAAGTCACTCTTGAGGAGAGAGATCAAGAGAACCTTGGTGAGATACCAAGGTGAGGATGTTGGCGAGCTTCCACAATCGAGAGACTCTTGGTGATTTTACAAGGTTGAGGATCTTTGGTGAGATGCCAATATCAATATCCTTGGTGAGATACCAAGATCGAAGATAGAAAAGAAGGACATTTTCTAGTTGGATTGTAGAAAAAAATAAGGAATTTTTCTTACACGTGAAGGAGGATATCTCACAGGTTGGGTGAAGATATTTCATCCAAGTATTGATGTAGAGAGGGTTGGATTAAAAAGGACTATGATTCAATATCTTGGATAGGTGGAGAAGGACTTCCATCTAGAGGTCATAAAAGTCAAGGAGGAGAGAGAGCAGAGGAAATTGTAGGTGGGTTTCAAAGGATAGAATCCAAAGGGAAGTATATGATCATAGAAATCTTGTTGTATGAGTTTTTTGTACTCATACATGATTCACAGTGTAGACATTCATGTATATATGTGGTTCACAATGGGATGAATCGTGTATTCCTCGAGAAACATGCCAGAATAGGTCATACATAAACAAAAGAGTTTACATGTTTGTCTGGAGTTTATAATTCTCTTAGTGGGCCATTTTCCCTATTACGGGAGCCCTGATTTGACCTCAATAAAAGAATCATTGGACTAGTTTTCCATATGGGTTTTTCCCAAGGGTTTATACTCGAAACTATTGGTTTTTATGTGTTCTTGATTCAGTTTCCTTGTTTATGTTTTTTTTGCATGTTTAGTTGATTAATCAACTATGATTTTAGTAGATAAAGTGATTTTATTTTGAGCTAACTACCAGGTGTTGAGTCCGCTAGAAAACCAAGGGTTGAATCTGTTGGAAAATCAACAGTCTCCATAATTCATCCTCAATAGGTACAACTTATTCTGAAGGAAAAGTTCATTTAATAGGGACATAAATTGATACTAACATATCCCATAATACCTCAACTAGAGATTCTCCCAAGACATTTAATAACACTAAATATGAAAGACACAATTGATTGTGTTATTTTCCTTCCTATCCAACTTTGTCTATTCTTCTTTCAATATACCCATAGGTGTAGTACCAATATCCACAATGATCCACTATTCTTTATGTACTAGAATATCCTCCATCTTCATCTTGGAAAGATCAAAGTTTTTCCCATTAAATTTCTATAACTCAATTTTAGAGTTGGTCAACATTTTCTTTCACCAAAAGAATCACCACTACAAAGCTCCCATTGAAACCAATTTTATCACATACCCAAGGTAATCAAACCCTTAGCAACAAAGACATCCCCCTGAAGCCAATAATTTTTCTAATACCAAATGTATGTTTTAAACATTTATAGTATAACAATGCACACACATATTCTTTATTAAACGGAAAGAAAAAAATAACATTCACACATGGCACCCAGAAATTTACCATGGAAACCCTTAACCAAGAAAACCAACAAATGTTTAGATCCACACCTCTTACTCTCACTGTATTAACTTCACCATTTACAAATAAAATGTAAATGATTCTGTGGCATCCAAAACCTTAATCGATTCACATGGATTAGATTACAATCTTAATTCCTTAACTAGAATCAGAAAGCCATGAAATGGAAAATCATGTGCCAAAACCATCCAAAATAGCCCAAAAAACTACCCAATGTTTTTTTGGTGGCTTTGGCCCCTCTGCCTAGTGCATACACATCATGCATGAGGCTAACCATGCAAATAATATAAGACATACCCAATGTTGAAAATTCACCTACGCAACATCCAACAGTTAATTCCAAATAAATCACTTATTGAATTAAAAAACACTCAAGTAATCAACTAAACATGCAACAAAAGCATAAACTAGGAAACCAAACCATGTACACATGAACAAATATATTTTTGGGTAGATACCTTTGGAAAAAAACCAGAGGGAAAGTCAATGTTGATAATGATTTTATTATGCTAAAAACAAGGTTCTCGTAATAGGGATAATGGCCCATTGAGAGAAATACAACTGTAGACAAACCTGACAAGGTTTGATCTATTGTATGACCCAAAAAATGCATGGTTTTTGAGGTGTATTAGAATTTCCTTTAGAAAAACCATGTATGTACATGATTGTATCCACTAAAACCCATGTACATGTACATAAATAATCTACGACAATATTCTTACGATGCAACACTTCCCTCTAGCTTCCTCTGATGGAAAACCCACATGCACTGTCTCTGTTCTCTCTTCTCCTTCACCTAATATCTAGATGGAAGTCCTTCTCCACCTATCCAAGATCTTGAATCACATTCCTTCATGATCCAATACTCTGTGTCAAGTGTATTCCTCCTTTAACCTATCCTTTCTTTTATAATGGTGAGTTCTAATCTATTTCTAATCTCCAAAGTGATTGATGGTCGAGATTACTTCTCACCTCACTTGAGATTTAGAAACATGATAATTTCTTTTAGAACTTTCCTTAAATAAATAAATAAACTAATTACATAATTAATTAGTAAAATAAATTTACTTTAATAATTCATTTAATTAGATTAAATTCAATAATAGAAGGCTTTGGACAATTTCCAAACATCTAGATACATAGACCTGTGTTAATCCCAAGCTAAACCAACACCCCTAGGTTCTCTTTTTGTCTACTACTATCCCTTTCGAATCTAAGTTTGTATATCCTTGTGATTCCTCTCTATCTCCTACAAGATATCTCAATCCATACTTCAATGTACCTCTCAAGTAATTTGGAACATGTTTCACTACTACCCAATGCACCTGCCTCGGCTCCACCATGAACTGACTCAAGGTGTTCACAACAAAACAAATATTTGGCCTAGTGTTGACCAAATACATCAAGGAACCTATCAAATTCTTGTTTATCATGGGATCCACCAACTATGACTCTGAAGTGATCACCTTCTTTAGATTGGTAGTCATAGGTGTAGCCATTGGTTTAGAGTACTTCATCTTGAATCTCCTCAATATATCTACTACGTACTTCCCTTTTCCAAGCAATATCTCTCCCGATACCATCCATACCTCTAACCCCAAGAAATAATGCATCAATCCAATGCCCTTCATCTTGAAATCACTCGCTAAATCCGCTTTTCACCCTGGAATAATCTCCTCTACACCTATGAGAAATAAATCATCAATGTACATAACCAATATGAGTGGATCTAAACCAACAAGTATGAAGTGCAAGTTAGGATCTACCTCACTCTTGGTGTTAACACACAGATTTGTAAGGGTAAAAATCATTTTCCAGTTTTTATTTTGAATCATAGGTTTTCTTAAGTTATAGGTTTTTATGTCTTCTTGCTATAGTCATTTTCAAATTTTGATTTAAATAAACTAAAGTTAGTTTGGCCTAGGTATAGAGTCTTTGGGTTATGTCTTTGTTATCATGACAAGTTGAATAAACCCTTTTGAGTCATGTCTTTGAACTCCGCATCATCACCTTGACATGACACACCTCCATGTGATACACAAAATCCTCCTTTGTCACCTTTTATCCATTTAGCTATCGAATCAATTTTGATCTATGCACTGCCAAATCACTAGGAGATTTCACAGTGTACTCAAGTACTCCATGCATCCATTTCCATCATTACGTTATGGATCATGCTAAGGGATTTGATTGTTTTCAGAGCCTATTTTTAACAAATTTTCATGGATCATGTCACTGGATATCCTAACAGTCTCCTCAAAGTATGAAAATCTAGTTTGGATGAGGCACTGTGAACTGGTAGACAGGTGTTGTGAACTAGCACTATAGACTAGCTGAAGAGACGAGTTGGAGGCTGGACTACTTGCATACAACCTTGTGCAATTTCAAAGACACCAACATCAAACTCAGGACCACCAAGAAGGTTTTCTTCAAACAACAATTATGGACAACCCAAAATAGAAGAAGACTCATAAGGGAGGTGAAATAGTGAGAACAAATCCCTATGCCATGAAATTACTTGATTCTGAACATGTGATCAGAGAGGCCTTTCAGAGAGTAGGATGCATCACTTTCTTTCAAAAGATGTAGATGGGGCATCCAAAGGTGGCCAAAGAGTTTGCATTGAATTTTGATGGTACTAAAACCAAGGTGGGAATATTAGAATTTGAAGTTTCATAGGTGTCCATATTAGCTGCAACAGAGATACCCAATAATGGAGAAAATTGGTTCAAGGACATGGCATTAAATGTTGCTTTCTCCAAGGAATTTCTTAAACCTGAGTATCAAGAGGACAACTTGTCCAAAGGGATTCCTAGGAACCAGATGCTTGAAGGTTTTGACAAAATGTTGAAGGTTATCCAGAGGTACATGATATACCAATACCATATAAGGTTGTTGCTACATTTCACAGGGAAAGAATCTATGAACCTCCCATTCTACCTATTTAGAAGCATTGGAAAAATGTTTATTAGGGTTCAAGCTAAATCAAAACAAGTAGACACAAGTGTCTTCCATTCTAGCCTGATAAAGACATTGGTGATGGAAGAATTGAGGAAGACAAACACTAATTGGGAATCATTCCTTACTTCATCACAGTTTCAGCTAAACATTTCCCCTACTCCAGAGTCAAAGATACAAAGTCATATTCCTGTAAATAATATTGTGTGTTGAGAGGCCATCAAGAGGAAAAAGGGGTACTATATATCAGAAAGCTAAAGAAATAACTTCATCCTTTCAAAGAAGAGTTAGCTAATATAAATATGGACATCTTGGATAAAGTTGATACTAGGAGAAACTCGAGAGTTTCAAAATGAAGAAGTTGAACCTCCTTAAACAATATCAGTTTTTGACAAGTTTCCTGTTTATGCATTTTTGAAATTTTGAGGATGGTTATGCCTTATAAACCATGTTTAGCTCCTAGGATGTTATCTTCTAGTCATGTACCAATATCATAAGTTGTTACAATAGTTTGGGGCATTGGAGATAGTTTTTGGAACACTTTCAGTCTTTATCAAATGAAATAAGTTAATACAGGAAATTTCGCAGCACCTGGCACTGCGAACTGGATGATACAGACAGGCACTATGAACTGGCATTGCGAACTCATGTTTTGGAGTTTTGAAGAGAGGAACAATTGCTAGATATCAAATATGGATGCAAGCCAATTGTATGATGGTCATTTATGAGCTAGGAAGCCACCTTCCAAAGGGAGGTGCACTCAAAGGAACACTTCATGAACCATAAAGAAGATGTTGAAGATGTTGCCAACATTAGCCTAAATTTTAGAATTATGTTTTATTTTTGTTGAACAGTTGTAGTCACGCCACCTTTAGGCATATAAATCCTATGTAGGAGTGGTTATTCTAATTGTAAAGTTGTCAATGATAGCCTAGGCTATAAGATAGGCATTGTAAGTTCGAAGCATGGTTTGAATGGTTAGAGAAAGACTCATGTTTTTATGTTGTCTATGTAACAGAGATATCTCTTATTGTATGTACCAGACCTGAGACAGTTTGAATAATAGAAATCAAACATTTTTTCCTTATCATCTTGTTTCTATCTAATTCTGATTGTAGTCTATTGAATGCTTCAATTAGCTTCATTATATCTTTGTTGCAATGGAGGATCTGTTGTGATAATGTTCATAATTATATCAGATTTTCCTCTTTGACTATAAGAATTTCTTTTTCCAGATAGTTTTTCTTCATATGTATGTTAGTACTACCTGATGTAGATGGTAGGCATATTACATTTTTCTTATTCAATCTTCCACCTATCCATTTTACTTCTTAAATCTTGATATAAGTTACTTAGAGCCTTATTTGTTGGTGCATATTGTATGGAGTGAGCTGTGATTGACATTATTTTCCTTAGTTTTATTCCATTTTCCACCTTATCATAAAAAATTATCTTTAACATCCCAATGGGTGTTGAGCTTACACTTTAGCAGTCAAAGTGTGACTTTCAGTGCTAACATTTGGTAAATCCCATACTCTACAAGTATCCTTCAATCCTGGAATACCATGCCCTAGGTGTCTGCTTGAGTCCGTACAAGGGTTTCTTAATCCTACACACATGAGACTCCCTCCCTTGTACCTCAAAGCCCTGAGGTTTCTCTATGTATACTTCCTCCTCAATGATCCCATTGATGAAAGTTATTTTCACATCAATCTGTTGTATCCTCCACCTCATAGCTATAGCAATAGAAATAAAAACTTGAATAGACTCATACTTGGCAACTTTAGAAAATTTCTCCTCATAGTATAATCCATCTTTCTAGGAGAACCCTCTCACCACAAACCTCTCCTTGAAATTATTGATGCTACCATGTGCAATATGATTAATCTTGTAGAGCCACCTAGAAATCACAATTGACTTCCCTTATGGTCTCGACACTATGTCCCAAACATCATTCCTAATAATAGAGGTGTACTCCTCTACCATGGCATCCTGCCATACTTGTTGATCAGCTGCTTCCTCGAAACTGGAAGCCTCAACATAAATGATGCTACTCATAAGTTCCATATAGTTTAGAAAATTCTTATGAGTCCTTTGTACTCCAACAATACTCCTAGGAGGCTCACACACATCCATTAGTGTATATAATAGCCCCTGGGGTATTTTTACAGAACTAGAAGGGACTAACTCCTCATCCCCACTTGAATTCTTAACTATTGATTATTGATCATCCTTTAGAGCCTACTACTCCTTGTTGTCTCTCACTGTTGATGACTCCTGAGGTCTGCTAGATGCCAAGCTCTCCTCGAACTTAACATCTCTACTAAAAAAATGTCTTCTGCTACACTGGAATGAAGATCCTATAAGCCTTTAAGGTCTCATTATACCCCACAAATATGCCCTTATCTTCTGAAGACTCCAGATTCATCCTCTTTACCACATGCATATGGATGTATGCTAGACAACCAAATATCCTCAAATTTTCTATCTCTAGTTTCTCTCCTGAGAATGCCTCCTATGGAGTCTTGTCCCCCAATATCCTATGAGGACTCCTATTCTTCACATACACCACTATGTTACATGCCTCTGCCCCCATAAACATAGGAAACTCCTGGTCATGTATCATAGGCCCGACATAACTGATGATTGACTGATTCGTTCTCTTTGCAACCCCATTCTGTTGAGGGTTGTATGAGATTGTCATCTCCCTCTTGATCCCTACCTCCTTGAAGAAATCATTGAAGTCATTGGAAGTTTACTCTCCCCCATAATATGACCTCAATAACTTTATCTTATTCCTTTTCTGGTTCTCCACATGTGCCCTAAACTCTCTGAACTGAATGAAGACCTCATCCCTGGTCTTCATAAAGAAGATCTAGGATTTCCTAGAAAAATCATCAATAAACATCGCATAGTATGATGATCCCTATAATGATGTTGTTGACATCGACCCACTTACATATGAATGAATAATATCCAAGATCCCCTTGGACATACTCTCGTTGCTAGGAAAAGAGGCCTTGACATTCTTTCCAAGTGCACACCCTTTGCACACTCCATGCCTTTCAATTCTAAACTCTATAATACCTGTAACATTCCCCCTTAGAATTGACAATTCCCTAGTGTAGTTGTCCCAACCTCCCATGTCAAAACTCACATAGGTTGTCATTATTGTGTACCAAATCCTGAAGAGGCTTTCCATGCAACCTATATAAAGTTCTTTCTCTAAGCCCAATGACCACTATATTGTACGGGATAGATTTTTGTTGATGTATGAGTACGTTCCCTTTCTGAAAATTAACGATAAAACCCATGTCAACCATAGATGAGACTGAAATCAAATTCTTCTTCAAACTTGGTACATAAAGCACATCCTAGGCATCGAAGGAACCCCCTGACTCGAGCTGGAACATAACTATTCCCTCTCCCTTCACTACATAAATGACATCATCACCAAGCTCCACATGAACATTTAAGTCACTCCCTATCAGACTATTAAATAAATCTCGTGCTTCTGTCACATGACAAGATGCACCACTGTCCAAGAAATGCGCACTCCTCATAGTTGTGCTAGTAGAAAGGAAATAAATCAGGGATTAATCCTTCTCAAACATCATTGAAAACTCATCAAGTTGTGTCTATGTTGATGTTGTTGTATCTGTCTTTCCATTACCCTTATTATTCTTCTTTGGACATTGAGATGCATAATGTCCATTCTTATGACATGAGAAACACTTGATTTTACTCAAATCCTTCTTCTATGATGAACCTCCATCACTACTACCCTTCTTCATAAAAATATTTCCTTTTCCCTTCTTTGTCTTACTAAGAAGGGCCAAGTTCTCTTCACCACCTCCCTTCTTTCTACTCTTAGACTCGTCCCAAGTCTCTTCCTGGATGCAATCATCCCAAAGTCTCTACCAATCTGGGAGATGTTCCCGAGCACAAAATTCCTTGTAATATGGTTCCCATGACTTGGGAAGACCATTCAATGCCACATTTATGAGCTCTATGTCCTATTTTTTCTCCTCTATGGCTGCAAGCTGATCACATACCTATGTGATACTCATGAGATAGCTGGTATAATTATCAAATCTATACATCTGCATCGATCTTAGTTTATTCCTTAAGACCATCTTCCTATTCATGTTTTTTCTCTAGAATAAACCTACCAAGGCATCGAATATCTGTTTGGTCCTCCTCTTCTCAGATAAGTGAGGAATTAGATGATCCTTCTGTTGGCGACTGAAGTCACTCCTGGATTGCTTGTAGGAGTAGAGCCCGACGCCCATCAATTTTATGTCACGATAGCTTTTAATGGGTGATCAAATGGGTAGAGACTCGGGGAGATATCACTCTAACTCAGGGACTGGGTCTGGTATGTAAGTGACAAAGGAGGTCTTGATATAACTTCAGTCAGTGGGTTGATTAAAAGATGAACAGTTGGAAGACTTGATAAGAAGAGTGAACGAACTACCTTGGGCAACAGGCTTTCAATAGTTTGCGGAAGAAATACTCTGAATGCAAGATCCTCTTGGTTCAGGGTCTAAAGAAACTGAAAGGGGGACTCGACTGGATTCTCCAATTCCAAATCATTCAGTGTTAGGAAAATCACAAGGACCGATTAGAGACAATGCGAATGTTACAGTGATCCAATTCTACATCATTCTATGACAGTTGCAACTCGACTGGACTCTCCAATTCCAAGATGCTCTAACACAGTGTAAACAAAGATGTGAAAGAAACTGACATTCATAAGGAAAGAAGTCTCAAGATTCCATACATAACCAGAATAACAGTGCTTCATTAAATATTTACAACCGGGAGCTTTGCTCAACCATCGATACCTACAAAAATGGCGAAAATGCCTACATATACTTGAAACAACAAAAACAACAAAATCAAGATGCTGCATTAAAAAAATTGCATCTACATAGCTTCTGACAATCTGCGCCTGCAGTTTCTGAATGATCATGCACCTATGGCAGACGCAATCGAACTCCTGACAGTCCCTTGGGTGAATTGACGTGCTTTTAATTCACCGTCGAGCTTTCTCTTTATGGCAGAGATGATATCTAACCACCACCAACTACCTTAATAACTGCTTCCTTGGGATTGAGAATGGCCCGGCCAACTCAGCACCTTTGGGACATGGAAGGCCCCTCACACTGCCATTTGGATTAGTTGAATGACATGATGAATAGACGTGGAGGCCAGCGCGAAGGCTGTGGCGCATAATGGGAGTGGTGGATGGGTAGAGGAGACATGGAGCATGGGGCTTAAGTGGATTTAGAGCAGAGACAACCATACATATCTGGAGGGAGAGGGCTGAAGCACTCTTATGATGAGGCACGATGCTGTAGGGAGATGATGGGGAAGTCATAAGGCAGCGGGACTGAAGGAGGAGGGGAGGCGATTTGGGAGATGAAGAACACTTGGCATGAGGTGTCAGGTGAAAATGAGAAAAAGGGCAAAGGGTGCCATGAGGATGAATGGACAGGTGACATGGAGAGAGGGGGACACATGGTGGTTGGCAAGAGGATGATGGACTAAGGAGGGGCCATTTCATGAGGTGAAGTGGAAAACATGATGTAGGGGAGAGGCATCTCGAGAGGTGACATGACGGGGGAAGGCCCCACATTGATTAAAAGTGGAGCGGCTAAGAAGGGCGAGATCGCCTGAGCATCGTTGATCCAAGCGCTCCGATATTGGCCATTGGGAAGATGCGCACCTGATTCTGGACACTCCGATATCTGCCGTCCAGATTCGCTTGTCGCTTAACCACAGGCGCATTTTGCGTTCTGAACTTAGGGTAAGTGGGTTTTTTTACCCACTCCTTCACATTTCATCCCCCTTTACAAGAAATGTCGCTAACATTAGGCTCCATGGGGGATAGAGTCATCCCTGTGATGCTCTAAGGACTCTTTTTGTAGATTCAGTGCCTTGCTATTGGGTTATGGATTCATTTGTTAAGCTGAAAACAAAAAACAATATTTACAAAACAAAAGAGCCGACTACGGCTTACAAAAAATATTTTTTCAAGAAATGCCCATTTATTGGGCCATTAAAAACTTCTTTTCCTTCCAAATCCTGCAACCTCTAAGTGTTGTTTGAAAATACTTCAGAGATCTTGAAAGGCCCAAACCAGAGGGCATCAAACTTACTGTGCTTTCCCTTTTCCTGCCTGTGTGCATCCCATTTGAGCACCAGATCACCTGGCTCGAAATATCTCTTTCTGCTCTTTATGTCAAAAGCCTGCTTGATCTTCTAATGATGATTGTAGGCCCTATTCATGACCTGCTCTTTGATCTGCTACACTTCCACCATTTGATGAATCCTTCTGACCATATGGTCAGGCTCTCCTTCTAGGTCCTGGAGGAATTTCGCCACAGATAAAGCGAGTTGAGTGGGGAAAACAACCTCTGTTCCGTAAACAAGTTGGAAAGGTGAGATGCCCAGGGGATTCTTTGTTGTCACCCAGTCAGCCCATAGAGAAATTTTGAGCTTTGAATCCCAAGCCCTTTTATTGTCTTCCGGTAATTTCTTAATGAGCTTGATCAGACTTTTATTGGAAGATTTCGCCAGTCCATTTCCTTGTGGATAATAGGGAGTAGAGTGAATCAGTGAGATCTCATACTTTTCACAGAACTTGACCAGAGGCTCAGACCTGAAAGAGGCAGCATTGTCAGTGACAATCCTTCTAGGGCAGCCAAATCTGGCTAAGATGTCCTCTAGGAAACTGATAATTACTTTGTGAGAAGTGCTTCTGGTGGGGAAAACTTCTATCCACTTGGTGAAATAGTCTGTCGCAGTCTGGATCCATCTGTGCTGGCCACTTGAGGGAGGATGGATTTCTCTAATGAAGTCCAATTCCCATTGCTGAAAGGGTGCTGAAACTACTATAGGCTTCAATGGTAGAGATTTGAGCTGTTGCTTTCCTAAGAACTTTTGGCATTTGATGCAAGCTCTGATTTCTCTGTAGACATCGGGGAATAAAGTGGGCCAGTAATACCCATGCTGGAGGATCTTATGGGTTGTGGTCTTCCAAAAATGATTCCCCCCACAAAGGCCATTATGGAAATCAAACATGACCCTCTGGGCTTCTTGCGGGTCCATACATCTTAAAAATACCCCTAGAGGATATTTCCAGTACAATGTTTGGTCAATGAGGCAATATCTGACCACCTTGAGCTTTAAGACTCTCACCTTTCTTTTTCCCATCCCATGAGGAGGCTTCAATTCTTGCATAAAGTACAAGATATCCTTGTACCAAGAGGCATGTTGCTAGGGATAAGGAACCCTGAGAATTCTTATTGGACGACTTGGCTTGCGGGTTCTCTGAACAGGCGTTGATGAAGCTAATCCCCAAGGCTTTGCAATTGGATTCAGCCAGCAGCTTGGATAAACCATGCCCCTTGATCAAATTGGTGGGCTTAATCTCCATATAGAACTCTAGGATCTTGGCAATCCACTTACCTCTTTTCCCGTCTATGTCAGGCTGTACAAGGATGTTCTTCACCGAGGCTGAAGGAACATATGCAATTACCTTCGAGTGCAAGACATAGACTCTAAAAGCCTTGAGAGATCTCACTAAGGCATAGGCCTGCTTCTCCATGATCTCATACCGGAATTCCACATCCCTCAATGCCTTGCTGAAGAAAGAAACGGGTTGCTCTCGCCCTTCCTCATTTTTCTGTAACAAGACTGCTGCTACTGTATCACAAGAAGCAAAAAAAATAATCAATAAATATTTGGAATAGTTAGGATTGATCATCACAAGTGCCTCAGTCAACGCCCTCTTTATTTGGACAAAAGATTCCCTGGATTCACCCATCCATTTCACTTCATTTCCCTTCCTGAGCATGGCTTTGATGTGTTTCACCAGCTTAGCAAAATTTGAGATGAATCTCCTCGGAAAATTAATTTTCCCTAAAAAGGCCTGAACCTCCTTCTTAGATTTGGGAAGTGACAGGGTCTAAATTGCATCTACCCTGCTAGGATCAATTCTCACTCCCTCTGCTGATACTATATGGCCTAATAGCTTCCCCTCCTTCATAGCAAACAATGATTTCTTGGGGTTAAAAGATAGGCCAAACCTTCGACACTTTAGGAAAACTTTCCTCAGGTAGCGACAATGCTTCGTATCTAACCTGGAGAAGACTGTGATGTCATCTAGATATATCACCATGAACTAGTCCTTTTCCCTGATGAAGGCTATGTCCATGGCTCACTGAAATGTTGTTCCTTCATTCATCAATCCAAAAGGCATCTTGGCATACATGAATGTGTCCCAAGGAGTGGTGAAGGCTATTTTTTCTCTGTCCTCAGGCATGACTGATATCTGATTATAACCAGAAAATATGTCAATCATAGATATCCTAGATGCACCAGTTACCCTCTGCAATATGTGTTCCATGTTGGGCAGGGGATACTTGTCTTTCCTTGAGCTCCTATTCAAGTTCCTGAAATCAACACAGAGTCTGATTTCTCCACTTTTCTTCCTCACTAGGACCAAATTGGCCACCCACTCGGAATACCTCAAGGGGACAATGATTTGGGCATCTAACAATTTCTTCACTTCTTTCTCCATGACAGGTAGCAACATGGGATTTATCTGTCTCAACTTCTGCCTGAATGGCTTAGCCTCTTCTTTCAGTGGCATCTTATGCTCAATCAAAGTTGTGTCATAAGTCTTGAGGTCTTCATAGGCCCACGCAAACACATCAGCAAATTCCTTTAATAACTCAGTATATTTTGCCCTTTGCTCATTGGTCAAGCTGCTTGATAATTTGACAAACCTAGGTTCCTCCTGTGTGCCAATGTTTCATTCGGTTGTATCAACATCTTTATTTGAGACACCACCCTTTACTGCCACATCATTATTGTCGAAAATTCTTTCTAAAGGGACTAGTCCCCTCAGAATGTGACTGTTAGGCAGTTGAGTAATCTGGTGATTAACAATTTTATTCAAGAATACCTCAGAGGGGGGGTCACCTTCGGGATCAGGATCCTGATCAATGTGCAATGCAGAAAACTCATCGACGGATTGAAGAAATTTTTCAATTTCAGGATCGTCCTCGAATACCTTCCAATGCTTTATATTGTCCGGGATGGATGGTCTGTATCTTACCTCAACCTCACCATTAATCTTCGGTGGCACAGGGATCCTGAACAAACTGGCTGAGACTGATAAGGAGTTAGTCTAGGTATTCTCTTCTCTTGGGACAAAAACAATGTTGAAAGCAGAGAAGAAATTGTCAATCAGGTCCCACACCTCATTTCTGTAACTTCTAAGCCGAGAATGCTTGGCCTGATAGACATTCTTGACCTGTTGGATAATCAATTCCGCATCTCCAAATACTAACATCTCCCTTATTCCCATTCCTTTCGCATCCCTCATACCCAAAACAAGAGCTTCATATTCTGCCACATTTTTGGTGGTTTCAAATTCCATCTTGTATGATAGAGACATGATCTCTTGACAAGGTGATATGAAAATCACTCCAGCCCCTGTGCCTATTCTAGAGGAAGCTCCATCGAAGAACATTTTCCAAATAGAGGTGGTTGGAGGGGGCATTTCTTGATTAATAATGGGCATCTTTCTGATCTGTAAAGGGACCTCAGGAGTTTCAGTGATCTACAACAAACTAGACCCTAGATCTATGTCAAGTGCAAAGATGGGGTGATTAGTGGGGTTTGCTTCATCACTAACAATATAAGCTAGCTGGGATTCTCTGTACAACCTCCTGTGTTCCCCTCCAAAGACTGGAATGGTGGCATATGTGAGATCCATCTGTAACGTTCCTCCAAGTCTTTTAATCCAAGACCTAGACAACAGCATGCCAAACTTGGGGGGAACATCAGCTACCACAATGTCCATGACCACACTCTTCATGGGCAGCTGGAATAAAGAGACCACCAGATCTTTGATGACTCCAAGAAATTGCACCCTCCTTGAATCAAAAGATTACAAGTCATGGTAGGCCTTTGTTACTTCCAGTCCCAGATCTTCCATGACTAACTTGGGCATAAGGTTATGGGAATCTCCTGAATCCATGAGGCAATTATGCAACACTTTATCATGTATGTTCAGGGAGGTGTAGATGGGAGGGGATGAGTCATCTCTGTCTTCTATCATGGGACCTAGGATGACAGCTAGTTTCTCATCTTGAAGGTTTACTGAGTCAGAGGGAGGCTGGGGGGAATCTGATTGTAGCATCTTGGAGAGGGATCTCTTGAAGTCTTCATTTTTTACTAACTCAGATATGGGGATGGGAATCCTGATCTTTTGAATTTCATGCTCAAAATTAAAGGAGGAAATAGGCTTAGGAACTTCCCTTACCTCAACGATAGGTTCTTTGGCTGCTGGCGAGGCACTCTGAGTTCTCTTTTCTTTAGTAGTGATTGTTGCAGATTTAGTGGGCCTATCTGCTATGAGGGGATGGTCTTGGCTGTCAAAGTCTCCTTCTTTCTTTCTTGACCTGAGATTGTATCTGTTAGAGGTGTGACCGACCCTTTCTCCCTTACCTAGCTCATGGATTTGAATGTTCATCAGGGATTTTTCATATGCAGACTGAGTCAAATGGGGAAAAGGAGGGGCCTCTTCAACACAATGAATCTCGGGGTCTAACTCATCTATCTCCTCCTCTCCCTCATGAGTAACCAGGTTATTTTGGAGAGGGGTTTGAATCCTTTGATCTTCTCTGTCTTTTCCCCTTTGTTCCCTTGGGAAAACCAATGGTCCATTGCTATTAGGTCTTTTGAAACCTCTACCATCAGCATTCTAGGGATTTCTGTACATAGGCTTCCCTTCTAATTCCCACCTTTCCATTCTAGAAGAAAGTTACTTTAGTACTCTAGCTATCTCATCTGTTTGATAGGGTAGGGGAGAGGAACTGGATGGGGAGGCTTCAGGCCTTTTTTTGAACATATCCCTATCAACAGTGTTTCTGAGTCGATCAACAACCAATATGTTAGATTCCACCTCCACGGCTACATCCTGCATGTGGGCCAGAGTAGTGGCTCTTCTTTATCTCAGCAGTAGGCAAAAATTAGGATCAAAAGCGTTAGCATAAGTGATCTTAGCAGAGGCTTATGAGGGATTTATCTCAGTGGGGATTTTATTATACATTTTATTAAATCTCTTGGAGAAGTTAGAGACAAACTCTCCTTCCTTTCTCTTCAAAGACCCGAACTCTGTCATGTAATACATGAAGTATTTTTTATCTCCCCACTATCTCAAAAAGGCATTATCTAAAGCTTCGATCCCATCAATAGATCCAGGAGGCAGGGCCTTGAACCATTTTCTAGCCTCACCTTGGAGACTATGTACAAAAATCCTCATCCATACGTCTGCATGCATGATGACATTATCATCTGTGAAACTGTAAAAGGATTCTAGGTGTTCTTCTGCAGTTATGTCTCCCTCACCTGTAAACTTGGGCAGCTGCTTAAGGTAACCTTCTGTCAGGAGGGAATTGAGAGGCTGAGGTAACACAAGGGGGGCATACCTAGTGGCTATAATAGCCTCCATTCTGGTCATAGGGGGATTTACTCCTGCCATGGGAATATTCGGTCGAGGAGCACTTGGAGGAGAAGGAGTGTGAACAAGAAAAAAGGGACCTAGATGAGCATACACTTTTCTCTGTGCAGTAATAGTAACAAAAGGAGGGGTTGTGAAACCTTTTGAGGCTCGGGGTCTGCGCTGAGGCACCGCTTCGAGGGAGGGAGGAGTGACAATGATATCTCCTTTTGATGCCCAACCAGGAGGAGAAAACTCAGCAGGAACACTCCCGAAATTCAGAAAACGGGAAACCTCAGAAAAAGGCTGGCTAGGAAGCTGAGAATAAGAAAATGGAGTTTTTATGGAAGGAGGTTGGGAAATACCTGGTTTAGCGACGAATCTTTCTCCCTGAGAGGGCTTCCCTTTTCTGATAATCACCTCCGGATCTTCTTTAGGCATGGCCAGAGGCAGCTGTGGATGGGACTGCGTGTGTCTACCACTAGAAGCCACAACTAACCCAACAGGTTCGCCGCAGTGGAGTCGTCACATTGGAGTCGCCAGGTGCACAGTAGCAATCTTCAAGGGCTATGATGCCTGATGCACCTTCAAAATCAGAAGCTTAATGTCATTCAATCCTAGGGAAGATTTTCAACTTCGTCCCCAGCAACGGCACCAAAAATGTTGGCGACGGAAGTCACTCCTGGATTGCTTGCAGGAGCAGAGCCCGACGCCCATCGGTTTTATGTCATGATAGCTTTTAATGGGTGATCAAATGGGCAGAGACTCAGGGAGATATCACTCTAACTCAGGGACTGGGTCTGGTATGTAAGTGACAAAGGAGGCCTTGATCTAACTTCAGTCAGTTGGTTGATTAAAAGATGAACAGTTGGAAGACTTGATAAGAAGAGTGAACGAACTACCTTGGGCAACAGGATTTCAGTAGTTTGCGGAAGAAAGACTCTGAATGCAAGATCCTCTTGGTTCAGGGTCTAAAGAAACTAAAAGGGGGACTCAAATGGATTCTCCAATTCCAAGTCATTCAACGTTAGCAAAATCACAAGGACCGATTAGAGACAATGCGACTGTTACATTGCTCCAATTCTACATCATCCTATAATAGTTGCAACTCGACTGGACTCTCCAATTCCAAGCTGCTCTAACACAGTGTAAACAAAGACGTGAAATAAACTGACATTCATAAGGAAAGAAGTCTCAAGAGTCCATACATAACCAGAATAATAGTGCTTCATTAAAGCTTTACAACCGGGAGCTTTGCTCAACCATCGATACCTACAAAAATGGTGAAACGCCTACATATACTCGAAACAATAACAATAACAAAATCAAGACGTTGCATTAAAAACATTGCATCTACATGGCTTCTGACAATCTGCACCTACAGTTTCTGAATGTTCATGCACCTATGGCAGACGCAATCGAACTCCTGACAGTCCTGTGGGAAAATCGACGTGCTTTTAATTCATCGCCAAACTTTCCCTTTATGGTGGAGATGATATCTAACCACCACCAACTACCTTAATAACTACTTCCTTGGGATTGAGAACGACCCAGCCAACTCAGCACCTTTGGGACGTGGAAGGCACCTCGCGCTGCCATCTAGATTAGCTGAACGACCTGATGAATAGACGTGAAGGCGAGCGTGAAGGCTGGGGCACATAATGGGAGTGGTGGATGGGCAGAGGAGACATGGAGGGTGGGGCTTGAGTGGATTTAGAGTAGAGACAGCCATACATAGCTGGAGGGAGAGGGATGAAGCACTCTTATGACGAGGCATAATGCCGTAGAGAGATGATGGGGAAGTCATAAGGCGGCGGGACTGAAGGAGGAGGGGAGGCGAGTTGGGAGATGAAGAACACCTGGCATGAGGTGTCAGGTGAAAATGAGAAAAAGGGAAAAGGGTGCCACGAGGATGAATGGAAAGGTGACGTGGAGAGAGGGGGACACATGGCGGCTGGCAGGAGGATGATGGACTGAGAAGGGTCCATGTCATGAGGTGAAGTGGAAAACAGGCTACAGGGGAGAGGTGGCTTGGGAGATGACACGACGGGGGAAGGCCCCACATTGATTAAAAGAGGAGTGGCTGAGAAGGGCGGGATCGCCTGAGCGTTGTTGATACGAGCGCTCTGATCTCAGCCATTGGGAAGATGCGTGCCTAATTCTGGACGCTCTGATATCTACCATCCAGATTCTCTTGCCGCTTAACCATAGGCGCATTTTGCGTTCTGAACTTAGGGTAAGTGGGGTTTTTTACCCACTCCTTTGCATTTCATCCCCCTTTACAAGAAATTTCGCTAACACCTTCATTGAATCCATGATGACCCTCTATGCTTTCATCTCCTTATTTTTGTGAGCTTCCAAAGCTACCAGATCTGTCGGTGGAACAATTGCTTTGTCCACTAACTCCAAAAGGAAATACTCCTTAAACGCCAAAGTTACTCTTGTTTTCCAAGAGAGGAAATTGAATGCTCCATCCAATTTGTCTACAACTCTTAATGGTGTTGATTCCATCCCTAATACCTAATAACCTTCCCTAGAAATAACCTGCTATTGAAAAATTCCCATGTACTAACCTATACGGACTTGTATACGACTATCACCACTAGATCCCATGTATGTATGTGACTTTGATCACTGAAACCCACATATGTACATGATTGTGACCGCTGCAAGCCGTGTATATTCAATTATGCTCAAATACTCCCATGTATGTACACGATTGTGTTTTCTGTGACCCGTATACACCTACAAAAACTTAGTTTTTCTTTAGTATGATTGTTTCTCTGAAATCCATCCTTCAATTTATGCCCACTGGTTATGGATCTACTATGGATCTGAGAGATTTCTTCCCCTCAGAGTGTTAAGATCCTAACCCGCAAATAGGTAGATCAATGTATTCGGATGTAATAAAGGTCAATATTAATAAGACCTTTCAATAAAATAGAATAAGGCAGATGTAAGAAGACCTAATAGAAGCTTCCGCTTCTAGAAGGATCTTCCTCTAGATGCTTCTTTTTAGTATAAATATGAGTCGAGGGTATGAGAACCCTAGCTTGGATATTATTGTAATAGAGTGTTGCTCAACTGGAGGTTGCCCCCTCGAAGAGGCCTGTGAACATTGCTATCTGATTCAAAGTGCTATTTCTGTTGCTATTTCATATATCATTTCTATGTATTGTGAAGATTATGCTGGATATTTTATTGTTATTCTATCATTTCTAGCATTTCGTTTCTGTTCTGCATATTTTATATATCTGGTATCTTGCAAGTGGTATCAGAGCACTTTTCTTGGCAGAAATTGTGGGTATTTTTTTCAGGGTAGAGACGTATTCCGACATATTTAAGCCATAGAGATTTGTCGTTACACGCATAAACCCGCGGTTGAGGGATTCATACACGCAGGAAATACAAGTGGTTCTTAAGCGCACATTTGTTGGCCACCCTTGTAACCCCTGTTGGTACCCCTTCGATTGGTAGCGCATCAAACAACACCTGTGTACGGACCGACCTAGATTTCCTGAAGCCCTCTGTAGATAAACCTATCGGCCGTCGGACTGCTATAGTGTCACCGAGAACAGCACTTGGGAAGATACTCTCTAGTACCTGGGTAGTCAGGTAGTACGGATAAGGGTACGGTCTATCCTCCTTAGTTAGTTCCCTGAGATATTGGGCTGAGTACTACTGTTGGACCCCGCACGTATATCAGAGAGCTATAGCACAGGGCAAACCCTTGTCTGTAGAACCCTTGAATACCTAACCCTTGGGGAA
>ML787544.1:147213-158151 GCA_009831015.1 Picea engelmannii | reverse complement strand
TTTTTTTTTTGTTTTTGGTTAGAATTAGGTCATATAAATTTAGAAAAAAATGTATTTTTAATGTAAAAATGGACTTAGCATGCTAAAAATCTTTATGAGATTTCGATCATACAAACTTAATCACTCAAATCTGTAGATCCAATTATTCCTTACTGGATATAGAGCAAAATCAAACTAAAAAATCACTGAAAATCTTAGTTCACTTGGGAATAGTGAGTTTTTTTAAAGATTGAGGAAACTTTTTGTTGTTGCAGCTATTATTTTTTAAATGGAAATCTTTGTAGTGGCTTTATGAAATAGTGAGATTTTTAGGATTCAAGATAAAAAGTTCACCGTACGTTTTTGTTTTTGTTTTTTTAAATTGTGTTATTTTATTATTATAATAAATCAAAATTTTAATATTTTATTAATATTAGATAACAAAATTTAAATTAATATTAATATCATAAAACAAAATTATTTTTCTCATATGCTTAACAGCATATAAGGCAGCTCTGATCAAAGTCCATACAGATTTTCTCCTGTGTTTACTCTAACATCAAACCTTACAAAATATCATCTAAAGCATACTGGTGAGGGACCCACCAAAGAAATACCTTCCATTAACAAGGAGCTTGACATTCTTACTTGAGATTTTCGGAAAGCCAGAAGCATTCTTACTTGAAATACCTGGTCATTTTTGTTTTGTCTACATTATTCATCGTTATTGCTTGTATAAAACTATGTCTTCAAAACTTGCTCTCACCACTACCTTAGATTTCAACAAATGGTCCTTTCATAAACCAACAACAACTAATCAGGAAAGTAAATGAAGAAGTAAGAAACGAGAAAGGAAATCTAAATTGAAATTTTAGCATAAATACCTTCAAGTATTCAAATACGTTACATTCCACTTTATAAACTGGGACATCATTCCTCTAAAAGTAGTTCTGTAGTTGCATCTTTAATTTCAGCAAGATAATCCTATGTAAGATACCCTTTCACTCTTTTCGCCATTTCACATTTCACTCTTTTCACCATTATCCAACATGTTAGTAAGAAAAACCTCGTTCTTGTCTAGGTGTTGCATGATTGAAAAGGCTTTGTTCCTCAATATTTCACTCTTTTTACTATTAAAACCGCTTTCTTGTCTAGGTGTTGCGTGACTGCAAAGACTTTGTTCCTGTAGTTATAAGATTACATATAATATGTTATAACATATTAATTTACTTTTTCAAATAAATGTAATTGAATACAAATATTTTCAAAATTTATCAATAATATATTTGAATCATGTCTTATTGCAAAAGAATTTACAAATTTTAATGGAGGTAGATGTGCCTCAATTAAAAATTCTTCAAATATACTAAAAGGAATTGATTGATGTAGTTATAACTCTCTCATATAGATTGTACTAATAATTGATTTTGCAAAGTTCAAAGCATATCCTTTGTCACAATAAGCTTGCCTATTCTAATAATTGATTTTGCAAAGTCCAAAGCATATCCTTTGTCACAATAAACTTGCATAATAATACGCTTTCAACATAAATTTACCCTCCATGCTTCATTATTTCCCATTCCCACTATTAAGTACTGAAACAAATATACTTTATTTTCCAAAAACACTCCTTTGCATAGATGCTCTCTATCATGAGATACAATGAATTTTCCATGTTGGCTTCAACTTCCTCATTGACTCAAAACAAAATCAAACAAAATCACCATCACTTGATTGGTGGATTTGCTTTCATTTCAAACCATTTAATGAGATAAAATTACATCAGAAAAACAAAATTATGTTCATAATAACATGTTTGACTATCACATAGAAATTTAATATCATTGTAATTTCTAAAGGTAAACCAAAAATATGTAAACCAAAAATAATAAAATTGAAATGATCATAAAAGTGATCAAATAAAAAAAAAACATTTTGTGTATCCAAAATCAATTTATAAATTTTATATTTCAAATCTCTTAATTTATTACATAATAATGCAAAAGATCTCCAAACTATCTCTCATCTCAAACTAACCTTTTAATAAAAAATTCTGTCAATGCCTAACACAACATTGAACCAACCTTTTATGTGAACAAGAATAATGTTTTGTTATTGCATATGAGTCATAATTTCTAATCATACCTGAAACAGTGAAATCTAAAAATATTTAGAAAAATTGCATACATGAAATCCTTATGGTTGGATAAAAATTACATACATGAAATTTTTATAGATATACTATGTGTTTTTTTGCCTAAAAAAATATTCCTACATCAAGTGCATGTTGTTCTTTGTTAGCTGAAACATAATTATGTTAGATGAAACATAATATTTAAATTAAAATAGATAAAAATATGATTGCAAGAGATAAATAAAAAAAACAGAAATAAGAAATAACAAGCTTTTATTAATATTTAAAAATTAGAGAAATATTCACTTGCTTGTTCAAGAGGGAAACCTCTAAAATAATATTCACTCGAAAACCTATTAAAGAGCTAGGAAATAGAGAAGCAAATAAAATAATATTTATTAAAAAACCCATTACAAATTTTTATTACTATATATAGTTTCTAATTGACCAAAACCCTAACAACTTAGTCAACCTTCATTAATGAGGCATCAACCACTAACTAGTGGACCTTCTTTAATGTGACCTATTACATTTACTCATCTCACTCAGTCCATACTACCTTGTATAATATTTTTAATAAATATAGCATGATACATTAACTAGTAACCTATTCTCATAATTAGAAGAGTTAGGATGGGACCATAACAAATATTCAAAATTAATGATCGTACTAAATAATAATATTTCTCCACATAAACCACTACATTGCATAATAGCATTAAATGAACAATTCCAAACCTTTACATAAGTTTAAATTTGAAAATTCTTAATTCTAAAAATTGAAATACACATTAAAAAAAATGTTAAGAATAATAATACTTCTTCACATAAACCACTACATTGCATAATAGCATTAAATGAACAATTCCAAACCTTTACATAAGTTTAAATTTGGAAATTCTTAATTCTAAAAATTGAAATACACATTTAAAAAATGTTAAAAATAAGAGAAATATTATATTAATATATCATGATAACCAAAAGTATTTAATGGGAATAAAAACATTTTTCATAACATTCACTATGTGCAGAGGAAAAGGGATCTCGTGCCTCATAAGAAATTAAAACTAAGAGTTAATCAAGGAGAAATAAATATAGAGATTCAAACACATATATGAGTGAGATTCCTAAGGTTACAAAAAGTAAAGAAGGAATGAAAACACACATCTATGAAAAGTAATAAGTTTCATGCCATCCCATTGTATCATCAAGGTGTAGGTTTGCAAGATATTTAGAGTTCCATTGAATGTTAGGATGTGAGATTGATGATACAATAGGTTGTCATACTCATAACATCCAAGGTTAGGTAATATAAGAAGGATATGGAAATATGTTTTCATTAAACATAGAGAGCTTAGTATCCTCTAAGATAAGACCTCAGTTAAAATTAAAAAGATTTTCTTTGTTTAGGGCTCACTCAATGGATAATGCACTATTCGACTAACTTAAGTGCTCATTGGTTCGCATTAGTATTATGGAAAAAAAAAGTAATTATTCGTTATTAACTTCTTGGATATCAATGCTACAATTTTATGTGATAAAAGTTTTCACTAGTAAAGAATGGTGTTTCTAGTAAAACATACTTAGCATCTCTAATTTGAATAGAGTTGAAGGTAAGAAGCGAGTTATGTGAATATTGGAAGAGACTATAGTGTCTTTTAATCTCATAGTAGTCTAGTCATTAGAACATAAAGAAGTCCTTTATTTTAGGTTGAATGGAGCATAGTTTGTATATCTAAAATTATTTCTCTATAAAGTGATCTCTCTCAACCAAAGTTGGTTTGAGCATGGTCAAATTGGTCCTAAGGAAAATCGTAGATGATGCTAGTTGGAACAACGTGTTCATATATAATCTAGAGGTGTTGGGAAATATAGCTCATCTTGGGAGAAAGAGGTCATTTATGGGAGATCTCCAAGAGGTCTAAGTAAATCAATAATATGTCTCCAAAGTTAGTGGAGGAGCACCATTAATAAACAAACAAGTCGGAAGGGGTTTATCCTATGAGACAATATTTACACAAGAAAAATTACATATATAATAAGTTCACTCTCATGATTGTATCCACTATAAAATTTGTTTTTATGATTGTATCTACTTCATTTATTTTCATAATCTCACCCCAACTCCTACATGGGGAGATACAACCTTAAATATTGTCTCTCTCTAATCCATAATAAAGTATTCTATAATCCTTTTTTTAGTTATATGCATAAAGATATAGTTACTTGTTTGAATATAATCCCAACTCTCCAATTTGATATGCTTTCATATCCCAATTTCCACTACTCCCACAAATTTCCTCTGTCACTTGTTGGCATGAACATACTTTTTTAGTTCTTTTTCCCCATCTCTCTCCTTTCCATTATGTTTCACCTATAATCCCTTGCATAAATTTCTCTTTATAATAAATTACAACTCTTTCCCCCCATCTCTATGTTTCCCTTTACTTCTCCCTTTTCCTTCTCTTAATGTTTTAGCAAGTGGAATTTGAGTAAACATGTTGTAGTAGAGATATCTCCCCTATGAATGGGTGAGAACTCCCACTGATCTTCCTGTGATTAATGACATATTGTGGATAGATCAATTATGGATTCCTATAGATCTCAATTACACACATGCTAGTTATGCTGAAAGAGAAGAGGGACAAAATAAATTTTACTGATGATTGTCCTATCGCTTCATATGGTGATGCAACTCCCAAATCTACTTTCTAGCTCCTGCAAGCTATCACATGCACATAAGGCAACAACCAAATCCTTATCAAAATATATTTAAGCATAAAGAGTCAATTCATGTATCAAATATAAACTACCTTTCTCAATGGAAGTGACAGGCTCTAGCATTGTCATATTTTTACTAGACTTCTAGCATGATTTCTATCTCTTTTTGCTTTCCTTCATATCATCTACCAATCATTTTAGTGTTTGTATATAAATATTAGCATAAGGTGTTTTTGGTTTTCATTATTTTTCATTTGATTGGTTATTTGATTATAAGTAGGAAGAAATTCATACTTATAACCATATTGAGAAGTGTTGCAGATTCCATGAACAAAAACATTGCAGATCCTCTACAAGAGTGTTGTGGAAACTCCATAGGAGTTTTGTAGAAACTCTATTGGAGTGTTCTGGAAAATTTATAGGAATGTTGTTGATCCTCCCATGCTACATATTTGACTTTACAAGCATGCTGCAAATTCTAAATTTTGTGCTAAAGGTTTGGAGCTCCAAGTGGAAAAAGAAGAAGTGATTGGACGAGGATCTCAACTCAAGTATTTTTGGAAGAGGATCTCATTTGTATAGATTATTATGGACCCCATGTGTGGCATACAACTATATCTCTATTTATACTACCATGTGGTTGTAGAAAAAGACAACTGAATATCTATTTCTCATTGAATATGGTAATGGACAAACTCAACAGTAGTTGTTGTTAGAATGACTTGGCGATCATTAGTTCCTAAGTTGTAAAAAGGTGAAAAAGAATGATTATTTTGTATTAATAATAGTGATGGATCTATCCAATAATAAGCTATGTTAGAATAGCTTGAGAATTGTTCGTTCTCAAGAATTCTGTTGAATTATCTTTGATATTTTAAGCATCTTAAATATTGCATAAAAGGATAAAAAATTAATGAATAACATTCCACTTCAAATGGGGAAACCTCCTTTACAATATATTCAATGTACAATATGATATTTTATGAGATAAGATGATCCTAAGACCGGGTATCCATGGTATATATATAAGAGACAAAGGGTACAATTATAATGAAAGGGTGCAATGGAGGGTTCTATCCTACATACAAACATAACCCTATAAATGTAATAATTCAATATATAGGGCTTAATAAGGGGTTTTATACATAACATAGGGTTTTTTCTAGGGATTAACATGTCCATCCCCTTCAAACAAGTGTTTTCCTCACCACTTGACTAACCACATGTGTTTCTACATGAATAACTCATATTCCCATGTTGCCTCTTCCACTGGTAGGTTCTTCCATTTGACGAGGTACTCTGTAATTTCTCTATTTATTAGCTTCTTAATCCTTGTTTCAAGGATTGTTTCCAGTTCTAGTATGATTTTTCATTCTTTATTAATATCTTGTAAAATAGTTTGGACTCAGATACTGTTGTTGATTATCTTCTTTAAGAAAGAAACATGGAAAACTGGATGTACACATGAAGATGGAGGCAACTCCAATTTGTAAGGAATACTTCCAATCCTTTTCAAAAAATTATTGGGGCCATCATATTTGGGTGCTCATTTATTGTCCTTCTTTTGTTTCTCGAGGGACATCTGTTTATACTGTTGTAACCTAAGAAATACCCAATTTCCCACTTCAAATTCCCTTTCACTATGATGTTGATTTGCTTGTTGTTTCATCCTATTTTGTGCCATAACCAAGTTGTCCTTCAATAGTTTGAGAACATCTTGTTGTGCCCTATGTGGTCCTCCACTACATGAACCTTTGTAGTCCCTTTCAAGGGCGTTGTGATGGATGGAGGATGATATCCATAAAGTGATAGAAATGGGGACATTTTTTATGACGTATGGAAGGATGTGTTGTACCACCATTCTGTAAGGGAAACCACTTGACCCATTGTGTCTTTTTATTATATGCAAATAAATGAAGACATCCTTCTAAACATGTCACACTCTCATTTTTCCCATCAGATTGAGGATGGTAAGATGAGTTGTGATCCAATTGAGTAGCCAAACAAGAAAATAATTAAGTCCAAAAATTTCAAGTGAAAATTGTGTCTCTGTTATTTACAATAATATTGGGGTTTCCATGTATATTTTGTATTGTTTCCATGAATGTTGTGGCTATTGTACTTGATTTAAGAGGATGATAAAGAGAGAGAAAATGAGAATACTTTATCAATCGATCCACTACTACCATGATGATAGTTTTTACTCCAGATTTGGGTAAACATGTAATTAAATCCATTGAAACTTCTTCCCAATATTGACTTGGTATAGCTAGTGGTTGTAGGATTTCTCCCTTATTCTGTTGTCAGACCACACATTCAGACACAAAACTTTGAATATTAGTTTTAAGAACTTCCCAGAAAAAATCCTTCTTGATCCCGTGGTACGTTTTCAAGAATCATGAATGTCCTCGTTGTTGGGTTCCTTTTGGCACACAAGTGAGAAAAAATAGGTCCATTAACTATCTAGTTAGGCTATCCATACAATAAAACAGAGAGTTAGTTGGTTAGTGGATCAACTAACATAAAGAAACAATATATAAACAACAATGGAATAAATCTAAAATAAGCAAACAATAACTTGAAATGAATGCACAAAGAAAACACAAAAGAGATATACCAAGTAAAATGATCTTCGAATTGATACTCCTTGGAGAAATATGGGAACTTATGAGTTTCCTCTTCTTCCTTGGGAAGGATCTTGAGTCCCCAAGTACAAAGTCTTCTTTCTACTATCAATGGCTAACAAAGGGAAATGGTGAAGAAAAGAGTGACAATCTACTCAAGAGGAGAGAGCTCTAACACTTGTTATGGATGCCCAAAAGCTTCCTAAGAGGAATATGGCTTCCCCAATATAAAAATGAGCAGCATAACAATACTCAAATGATTCTTCTTTTTTGCATTCAATGGCCCTTTGTTTATAGGAGGATGGAAATATTTTTCTTAACTGGTTCCAAATCTGAATGGGAGGCCCTTGGAGGTACCTACCATCCTTTTCAGTGATCCCAAGGAGAAATTTGGGGGTAATTTTGGGTATAGGGGAGATCCCCTTCATCCAAAAAGTGGTTGAGGCTCAACCAAACTCATCAATGAACCATTTCTGCATTCGTGTGGGTATTTCGAATGTCTGTCATGCACTGTGTGCATCGTACACCGTGTTATCCCACGCGCATGTGCATGCATGGATTTGGATGAATGTGCATGGATTTACAGAACCACTTTTACATAGTTTTATGTTTATCTTTTCAAACTTAGTGTAATCCTTCCATGAATATTGGTAGTATGGTGTGTTTGTATTAACTTTTTCTTCATCCATTATCTGTATTTGTAGTGAGTCATTTTCCAGTGATAAGAGATGCCCCATGATGTGTGAGGTTAGGAGCATATGTATAGCCAAAATACATCATAGTTTCATTTGATGATGACATTGTGTAGAATGTGAGAGAAATTGAACATGAAGAGATGTGAGAGTCGTTCGTTGGAGGGAGAGGAGACAGAAGATCGGTACAAAGTATGATAGGAAAAAAATAATCTTTTTTTAAAAAATGAGGTGGGAATGCCCCATGCTCATATCATGAGACTATCAAGAGATAGTAGTAAATGAACTTTCTAACGAAGTATATATCTTCAATGCCCTCAGGGGAGGAAAAAACAATAGGTGACAACTCTGATGACTGATTTGAATCTAAACCGAGTGATGAAGGACTTAGAGGCATTGATGGCCTAATCAAATTCATAGGTTGTCAACTACTACTGAAAACTACAATAGTCGCAAAGTAAGATCCATCATAACATGAGATTATGTTAGAGTCGAATGTCATGGGGATCAACGACATCAAAGAGAAATTAGGACTCTCTTTGTGCCATCCAAGGCCACTCATTATCAATGGAATGAGTGCCAAGATACTATCACTTTTTTGGATATTTGTTGATTTCGACATGAAAAGTAACACGACGATCAGAAGCAAAGAGATTCTAGATATTCAGTGTGATCAACATGGTGGTAAGAATGTAATGGTACCAGGAAGTGTGGTAATCATGAACGATGTCTGGAATATACAAGATTCTATAATTTCCCTTGGTTGGGGGGTATGGATGGTTGGAAACAACCATAATGTACTATCTGGTGTTAGGGGGACGATCATATATGGAAAAACCGTGTTGAAGGGGTGAAAATGCAAGGGTATGTAGCATAGGTCAAAATATAGAGTGATATGGGACACAAAGGTCTATAGGTGGTCAACATTTTGGCTTGGATACAAATGGATTGCAGAGGGTGTGAGGATAGTGAGATGCCCCAACCAATGGTAACAGGGGTTGTGATGTGCCAAGAGAAAAAACAAATCCATCGAGTGCGATGGCCAAAATCTAGTGTACTTTTTTGTTTATTCGTTAGTTTGTCTGTGACCTATGGGACTAGCCCATGGCTAAGAAACCACGACTCGGGGGCATCTAAGCCATCAAAATCACCTAGGGATCACACTCAGCCTGAGCCACAAAAACCCTTAACATGGCTGTATTTTTTGTTCCTGCAGGTTTCAAACTGGTGACTTAACATCACAGAGTGCCTTAACATCACACTTTGTCACCGACTGTCCTACACCTCGGGGACCAAAATCCACTGTACTTGTTGAAACATACAACATGATTTTTACAATTACTAAATGAATAAATAATGGGGTTGAAAGTACATGTATAGAAATAGGTGCCCCAGTGGAGTATGGCTTAGCCGATAGAGGGAGAAAGTAGAGTCTGGTGGACGGTGGGGATCCCATTGGTTGGTTTATGTAGTAGGTAGATGAATGGAGGATGATGTTGCAGATGGGAAACTGATGGTGGATGATGTGGAGGGTTATTGATAATGCAAAGGTTCACTTGAATGTAACCAAAAAGGAATAAGGTACGATTTCATAATGTGGTGGTTAGCATGATAAGGAGTAAGAAGTATGAGGTTCTTACTTGTGGGTGTGACACTTCTAGGGCTCTCAATCCTAATGGATAGAACAACATGAGTGTCAATATGAAAAGGGAAAAATATATGTGGGACAACTCATGGAGGTGAGAGAGATACCAGATGACGATACTTGAATGCAAATGGAGATGATGGTACCATAGAGCCAGGTGTGGGGAACCTGAGGATAATTGTTAGGGTGTATGATTGGGAAATGCAATTGTGACAATGGGGTTGAATGAGATGCCCAATTGAAATATATACCTGGAGGATCCAAGAGATTCCATGATTGGTAGCATGAGAGGGGCCGCATGTGAAGACCTGCACATTTGAACCAAATAACTGATGTGAAACATATCTTTTTGAAAATAAAACATGTGTATAACAGTTGCATGATAATGAAATGTGAACATGGGATGTGTACTTGTACTCGGGGTGGCCAAAAGGGATCCCAGGGGTTCAAGATTGAAAGGAGAATATGAGAGTACCATTGTGAACATGAGGGAATATGGCTCCCATGGGTGTGAACGGTGTGTGAAACAGAGCTCGAATGCTTCTGAATGCACGCAAGGAAGTTGGGCTATAGGATGTATATAAGGGCATGAGGCTCTCATAACCACCTCATTTGTACTTGTTGTTGTGGAGGTCTGAGATTTGTGGGAGAGCATACGAGGTCATATTCGAGTAGCGAGAAACCTAAGTAAGTAGTCAAAACCTCTTGCATAGTGTAGGTTGGTTAGGGATGGGAGGCGAGGTCGTATGGAGGGTCGTACGACCATTTGCTTGAGTGGGGGGCGGTGGGCCATGGGGGAGAGCCTATTATCTCCATGCACATATGCGCATAAGTAATTAATAAACACACACATAATGTTTTTTTGTATTAACAGAACCTCCGCAGAGGTGCACGGTGCTTGGGGTTTCAACCACACAGAGGGTGGGTTGGAAGTGTGCGTGACTGTCTGAGTAACAACTGCGCAGCTATGTGTGGTTATATAAATAAACTTCGTGCACAAACACTGTTGGATTACTGAGAGGGGGGGTGAATCAGTAATAACGTAATTATAATCCTTTTTCTTCAAATGTTATATCAATGTAGAATTATTATCCAAAAGTGAGCAGTAATAAATAAACAATCACACACATGAACAGTACACCA
>ML787544.1:107454-121275 GCA_009831015.1 Picea engelmannii | reverse complement strand
GTGGAAAAGATCACCCAAATGAGCTAAGTCCCCCATGATATGAATGCATGTCCCCAACTTGACAATTGTTATATCGGAAGTTACTTTGGTCCACTTGTCTCCAACTTTAAAACTTAGGATAAAATAATTATCCATACTTTACATTTTTAGGAATATCAATATAATATTCCCTTGAATTTTGGCCCTCCCTTTCCCTAACTGGTGAAGTTTAGCCCCCCATCTCTTTTATCGTGGTCATTCTGCGTGCAATGATGTATTTATATTAATCATGAGTCGTGTACAAAGTAGGCGCATTGGCCCTTGACATCTAGGCATTCTAGCCTAATACCAAAACATAAGCATCCCAACTTATAATAACTAGCTCACCAGCCTATAATACATATCATATACACGAGGCTCATTGTCCTCCATACTACGTGCACCCTAGTTATTGCACGTGGTATCCTGCGATGTGCATATTACATCATTTTACTATGCAGTTCATGCGCGCACTGTGCCACATGATGTGCATTACCAAATGAGGTCAAAACAACTAAACAACTTAAGTATATTTATATTACATTTGAAATTGGGTTCGGTTGAGGGATATTACAATGTACTTGTGTCCATTGTTGGATGGAGGATTGCATGTCATGAAATCGATGCCCCATTTATATAAGGGGAAAACAATGATTACGAGGTGTAAGAGGGTAGGTGGTGCCCAAGCCTTTTGTGTATATAGATGACATGTGTCACACCATTTAACTACATGGATGAGGTCATGAAACAATGTGGGCCAAAAGATCATGTCTATCATATATATGGAAATGATTCAGTCGAGGGACCGCATCCACCTATCTATTCTATATATGTTCATAGTGGTGGTAGGTTTGAATGATATTTTGGGAAGTGAACATGCCGAATAAGTGACCACCGCATTCCCCACTGTGTAAATCATCTAGAACTATCTCGACCTCTTCTAGGTGAGGCAGTGTAGAAGAAGCATGTTGACGCCTCTACAGTAGAGAACATATACTATGAGGAGGTGTCACGAGGCTTGGGGTCAAATGCGATGACGATTGTCATGAGATAAGTGTGGTTCGAACTTTTGACTGTGGAGGTAGACCAAAATATCTCCGTACCATGGGTCTATGGAGGATATGAGAAATAAATTCTCATCCGAGAAATAAATTCTCATCCGAGAAATTCTCATTGACCATGGGGTCTACATAGGCCAATGGAAACTCTACGAGGAGTTTGACAAGAATGAAGGATTTCTTTCTCTTGGGGGTGGTAAATTCTAGGTCGTATTCTTGGAGAATGACAATCTAGTGAGCAAATTTTCCATTGATATAGCGGTGATTCAAGAGGTAATGCATGGGGTTGCAATCGAAGATTACTTTGGTGGTACAAAGCAAGATATAATGGCGTAGCTTTTGTACTGTGAGAACAACTATGTGAGATATCTTCTCTTCATGGTTTTACTTGAGAGGTGGCTCATAGAGGTTCTTGCTGATGTAGTATATAACATGCTCATGTTGGTCTTCATCAACCTGAACGAGTACTCCAACAACTAAAATTCCATAGGATATATAGGTAGAGTATGTAATCCCTATCATGGTCTAGGGGATTGGTCAAGGGTTCTTTGTTGAGAGCCTTATTTAGTGAATCAAAGAATGCATGGGCATGATGGCCATAATGAAACGAGATGTCTCGGTGGTGTAAGTGTAGGAATCCATGGGTGTGAATGGCATAGTTAGGGGAGAAACACCATAAGAAGTTTTCTTTTCCCTAGAGGCTTTGCAAATAACGTAAGTTCCTGGGAGGGGGGATCTCATTGATGGCCTGAAATTTAAGGGGGTTTATGGTGATACCCTGTTGGGATAATATGAAGCCCAACATGTACCTTTGACAATGTTCAACGATGATCCATATATCCTCTATGTGTTGCGAACATTTATTGGATAGATCGTTGAGGTCATCCAAGTAGGAAAGGATGATGTGAGAGATCGTGGAAGGCGTATGTCATTGCACATTGGAAAGTGGCCCCGACATTTTTGAGTATGAAGGGAATAAATTGATAGGCGAAGGTTCCCCACGGGGCTGTGAATGTGGTTTTGTATTGGTTCGCCTACCGAATTTTGATTTGGTTATAGCCAAAAAATATGTCCCTAAGGGAGAGGACTTCATGAATGGCACATGAATCGATGACTTAGTCATTGAAGGGAGTGGGGAAGTTTTATTTGGGACAGGCTTGGTTGAGGTCATAGAAATCTGTGCAAACACGAATAGTGCATTGTTTTTTATTGTTTGGAACATGGTTGGAAACCTAGGATGTGTATGCAATGGGGTATATGAAGCCAATAGTATGGAGTTTTTCAATCTAGTCTTTGATCGCCATGGATTTGGAAGGGTGGAGGGGGCATTTCTTTTGGAGGACAGGGGAAACGTCAGGCCAAGTTTCAATGTGATGTTTAATAATGGCTGGGTCTAATCCTCAAATTTCAGTGTATGACCAGGAAAACACATCTCAATATTCCTTGAATAATTTGTTTTACACTATGATTTCCTTTGGGGAGCATGCTTCCCCTAGGGTGATTTCTTCCATGACATTGGGTTTGCTCGAAATGTCAATTTTGATGGTGGGTGAGATATTGACCATGTTACCTTATTCAAACATGTCAGGGGAGAGTATTGGATTTTTTAACCAATCTATATGTCCAGAAGGGATGAAATCGTTCGCTTTGATGGTACATATAGAGGTATATTCTAGTGGGTGGAAGGCATTGTGTGCCGGAAAAAGGGATCAATGATGAAAATCATCCTAGGGGTAATCAGGTGCACATAGGAATTCTAAAATTTCTTCATCGGAATGAAAGGTGATGGAGTACAAGGGGTCTATAACTATTGTGAGTGCGGTGTCGAGATTTGTGGGTGTAGTTGGTAAAGGTTAGATATCGTTATTTGTTCCTGAGGTAGATGGATGTATGGGATGTGATGAGGAGTTGTCAGTAGATGTCATGAACCAAATATCCCGATGGGAACTAGATTTATTGTGGTATGGAGGAGGGGGAAGATCATAAACCAATGTTACAGGGGAGTTGGGGGGGTTTTGGAGGAATTCCTCACATCATGGTGGAATGGCCAGAGGGGTCAACAGACGGGAGGTGGTCCTCTCCTGACTTCTTGGATGGTGATTGTTTACAGTCATGTGCATCGAAGAAGGTACATTTGGTGGAATGGGAGGGAGGGAGGCCCTCTAGCGTGTGTCCCTCAATGATGAGTGGACAACGATATGTGTAATTTTCCATTTGGTAGAATAGTGTAGAAGGGAATTGCATGTGCTCATTTACTGACGTAGAGACATATAGAATGTCAGTAAATGGTTGTACCAATGAGATGGTTTGGGATGACTTAGGTAATGTGGTTTGGCGCACTGATTCTAGAGTGTACCGAAACTGAGGGAGGGTTGGGAAATGGTGTGTATAATGGTTGTATTGAGAACAAATGGCACAAGTATGCTTGGTTCTCAAAATGGGAGGTTTGGAGGAGGAAGGTTCTAGTGAGACCGGTAGTGCTATTGGTGTGGGTATTAGTGGTGTAGTTATGGGTTTCAGAATGAGATTCCATAAATAGGGTAAAGTGGGGAAGAGATTGGTAGGGTGTCCAACGATGTTGCACAAGGCTCATGGAGGTGGTATGCGGGGTGGGGAAGGGAGGGAGGGTTCCTTATTTTTACATGTGCCTTGCTGGTTGGTGGCGGTGCCCCCTATTCTAGAGGTAGGTTGTCCTGTAGTGGAAATATTACCTTCAACTCTGTGACTGGTTGGGTGAGTGATTGGCTGAGCCACTGCACACGATAATGGGGCTATAGATTTTGGTGGAAGGAATAAACCAAGTACCATAACTGGTGGTTCTAGATACCATATAGGGATGGAAATGACCATGTTAGTTAAAGTGAGGGTGGCAACAAATTGGTATGACGTTACTCCAGGGGGGGGTAAAAGAAGGGAATTTGGGTGATGGCCTATGGGAGTGTCTGCCAAATGGGAATTTGACCCATGGGTAGTGAGTTCTCCGATGTTTTTTCGTGAGGATTTTGTATGGGGATTTCATCAGGAAGTAGTGTGGTGGGAAGGGTAGTGGATTCTGGTGAGTTCTCCATGGATGGGGAGTTAGGTATATCAACTCCATCGGTCGTGACAATGCACACAATGGTCCTAGTGATAGGTGGGAAGCTTTGGTAAGTACCAATCGAAGATGGATCCTAGAATAGCCATAGTCCGACATCTATCATGGGGACTAAGTCGACGCTAGAGAGGATCAGTGGCAGGATGTTATCAATGTGTCTTGATTGGTTGGGTTCATGGTGGGTCAATTGATCGATGGTGACAATTTTCCCATTGTGGGGGAATAGCATGGTACGAAAAACCACGAAAGATACATCCTAAATGGCGTACATGTAGCTTCGTCCGAATAGGATATTATAATCCAACTGGGCATCGATGACTTCTATGTCGGTGAGAATTGTTTTTCTCCCCAAATCGACCAGAACGTTATTATACAAGCCTTCCAATTGCGATGGGCGACCATCATAAGCTTGAATTGTGATGGTGGATGGGATCAAATCATGTGAACGAAGTTGTTTCCAAACTGATTTGAACATGATGCATTTGGATGCTACTTTGTCTATGATGCAGTGGTGGATCGTGATATTCCAAATTTTGATAGGAATATGGAATGCGACTAATGATGGAAGTCGTGGGTCTACTCTGTCTAACTAAAATGTGATTAGACGAGTTTATGCTGGATCTACTTCCCCCAATTGTGAAAGTAATGCATTTCGTTGGGAAGGACATGTTTTAAGTACTTTTGTAACTGACATGGTAGCAATTGATTGAGTGAGGTCATCAATAAGACTGTAGCTATGGGAAACCCTAGCATGAGTGTTGTGCACATTTCTGTGTAAGGGTGCGTGAGGCATGCATGCGATGGATTTAGTGTTAGGATGAGGGATCATCAATGGTTGTCTAGTTGGTGGTTGGGGAGTATCTGAAGTGGTGGGTAATGGATCAAGGGATGTACTATATTGGTGATTGTGTGTTTGTAAGAGGATTTACTCTTCAGAAGTGAGGAGGATACTTTAATGGTTAGTGGTGGTCCCTCGATGGGGTTGTTTAGGTGGAGGGAATTTCCTTGTGGGTGTGGACATTGGAGCCCCTCTGGTTGAGTATTAATGACTCCTTGATGTGGTATATAAGCGGGATTTCCTTGAGGTGGACCTTGAGGGTTGGGATCCCACTGGGGATTCATGTCGTCCTTCATCTATTTGTAATCGACAATTTGAGGGAAATGGTGAGTGTAATGACCATACTCGCCACATAATGCACAAGAGTAATTGGTTTGAAGGTTGTTATTTCTCCCTTATTGAGGTTGACCATTATTTCCCCCTTGGGGTTTTTGGTTGGATTGGCATTGATTGCCCCCATATTGGGGGGGGTTCCCTCCTTGTCCCTAGTTCCTATTATTTCCTTTATTCTGATTGTTATTGGGTTGGTGAGATGGATTGGTTGTATTCATAACTATTCAAAATATTGAACCTGTTAAAGAGGGGAAGGTTGGATGAAATGGACCCCTTCCTGGTGTTTTCCACGTGGGGGTGTGACAGATTGCTTTAGACTAGAGAAGGGATAGTATGGGTTACCCTGCGGGTCCCCATATGGGTTGTAGGAAGTGGAGGTATCTCCATTATTATGAGTTTGATAGCATGTTTTTGGTTGAGGAACTGGTTTCAGGATAGGGACTGGATGGGGAAGGGATGTGGGTATCTGGGTTCCCATGGGGGAAGAGGAGGTTCCATGAATGGTGGTGGTGGGGGGGTGGGTAATATGAAACTCCCCCATATGGTTTGGTCTCATATGTGGGTACTGATTGTGTGTGTGGTTGAGTATGAGCCATGGAGAAAATAAACCCATCAACAACATGTGATGTTCTCGTTTTGTCTTGACCAGAGGGAAAAGGACGAGGAGCATCTAAAAGGATAGTGTATAGGCATCCAGATTGGGAGTAGATGAGGTCAAACTGTTGATCCTTAGTGATATATTAATCTTCAATTTGGTGGAGGGTCATGGTCACATCTTTAGCAAGGGTGGGAATGAGTGATTGAAGGAACCAATCTAGCCTTTGTTGTGGTGTGGTATCCTCTTTAAAAAGGTTGTGACATCTACACCACTCATAAATATGGTTTTAAATGTGCGTAGCAATATTTTTCTTGCATTCTGACAGGATTTCAGACCCAATATCATGACGAATGGGAAGTTGAAAAAATGACATGAATGTTTTGGATAATGATTTGAATGTTGGGTGGGCTCCAAAATTTTTGTCCACATATCATTTGGTTTTTGTGCTAGGTAGGGTTCTCTGAAACAACTGTAGATGAATCGAATCTTCCATTATGTTATTGGAAGAACACCACAAGTGGAAGGACATGACATGGTTGGCGGGGTCCTCTCCGACTTTTCCTTCAAACTTAGGGATGTTTGAAGGTAGTTTTGTTGGCATATTCAGCCAATTGGGTTCGTGTAATATGGGGTCATTCATAAATTTAGTTAGATCATGGATATTGAGTGAAGACAAAAATGGCATGATAGGAATGGGTCCTACCATTTTTTTGGAGGAAGTGGTTCCTCAGGATCTTGTACTTTCTGGAAAAGTTTGGGCTCCACCTCCTTGTGGTGGAGGGTTTGTTTGGGAATTGCTTGGGATATTGGTTCCAAGAAAAGTGGCCCTTAGTAATCCAAATCCTAGTACCATGGCATTAATTGGTGTATGTAATGGTACAACTGATGTCTCAAGTAAATTAGGAACACCACCCAAAATTGGGGGTAAATTTCTCAAATGTCTGGAACATCGAGGATACTGTGGTTCCCATATGATTCTATCTTAGATGTGGATGTGTGTAAATGATGATGAGGGATGATAGGAAAAGATGATTTATAATTACTTTAAGCAATGTTTTCATAAAATTGCATGTACTTCAAGTGGTGAAAAATCATACATCAAGACAATGTGAAAAGTGGTTAGAGATTTTGTAACTCCTCGTAGGGGAATAAAAATACAATGCACATATCCTATCTAACGTAACTTCCTTCCTCTCAAATAACACTAGACCTCCAAAAAATCTCTCAACAATGGGGCCATAACCCACTTGAGGAGAAACTAGTGAAGGGATGAAGAATCAGTTATAATGAGGGATGAAGGGGGCATATCCAAAAAGTATTGTCAATATTTCCCAACAATCATTCAAAATATGATTGAGGTGTGATTGCAGCCCAAAACCGGCACCTTGGGAAGATAACTCCCAAGTTTTTTCTACTAAGCTACCTCCATCAAGAATGAAATTTAGATTTGTGGCCTCAGAAATCAGTCATAGGATGGATTCTTTCCAAGGGTTGGGTGACCCAAGGAGGCATGCACATAACAACTAGAACTCGTCCTTCGACCCTTCACGAGTGTCTCCTTGCCTTATGGTATAGGAATGCTTGAGTGGGAGGATTTTCGCACCCTAATTCACAACTTTATAAGCTTCAAATGAGAAATGATGATGGGGAGTTATTTGGATCCCTATCCCCAACATCGTAACTTAGACTACCAAATTATTTTTTTGTTCGTGTTGTGGAGGTTAGAAAGTGGGTTGGTTATGGTGGTTTTTATAATGTAAAATAGGGTTGTGAATTTGGGGTCATGGGCCAACTTTTTTCTTTATGGCGGTGTGCACAAAGACCCTTTTCTAGACAAGTGAATCCCATAAGAGGTTCAAGTATCTAGCAAAAGTGTTTTTGAATAAGTGAGAGTGTGTGAAAGGAGTAGTGTTGGTGAAACAATTTTTTGAATAAGTTAAATTCAATATTTTAGCATGGTGGACATTGTGTGGTCCTTTACTTCTCTTGTTTAAATAACTTACTAAATTTTCTCGAAATGACCCTTGCAAATGAAAGGAAATCCTAAGCTATCATGGCGGAAACGATAATCATTACTTGGACCCTTTATCATCCTAAGGTGTTTTGTAATCTATAAAACTTGAAACTATTCCTAGATTGTGAGCATGTGGGAATGTATGGTCCCTTACTTCTTCAAACTCCCTAGGTGACTTACTCTAAAAGTTTGAAAACTATCCTAGAATTGCATGCATGTGGGAATATGGGCCCTTACAACTCTTTTAAGATTTAGTTTTCAACAAGTGGAGAGGATTGTCCTCTTTTTGAAAGTGATTTGATTTACCAATGGAGGTGGAGACTTATCTAAGCAACCTCTTTTTTTTATTTCCAAGATCACACTAAGGTGCAAGGAAATACCATACTCCAAGATTGGTTTAGACAGTCTTCTAGTCCCAATTTAAAGTGATGACTTTGTAAAATGAAATCTTTGAAATTCAAATGCAAAAAATCTTAATCCATCCACGTGGAAATTAAGGAAATCAAAGATATTATGATTTCTTTTAATCTTCCTAGTTATCTATGTGTGATGTGGGGTTTGTGAATGCAAGAATGAGATTTCATCCTACTTGTACTGGATTTTACAAAGTGATAAAATCAAATCTAAACTACTGAGTGGCAGTGGGAAAATCACACCTTACAATTTTGCAAAAAATAAGACAAGTGCGCGACAGAGTCAGAAATAGTCATGCACAACGCTCAGAATGCATGTTTTGATATTTATGACAGAATGCAGATGTGCATAGACCATGTGTATGTTTGTCCCGAACCTGCACACACACAGGAAAGTTGGAGGGGAAAAATTTTGAAAAAATTCTCTCACTGTGGGGTGAAATCCTGGTCTCAAGTGGTGAATTTAGGCCATTTTTTACCCTTGCACATGCAAACAAGTAAGAAATAACACTATGAAAACCTAATTAGGGATAATTTTGATTCAAATATCTAGTATGGTTGCCAATATTTTGGGTTCCTTTTGTCACAAGAGTGAGCAAAATGAGGTCCCTTAACTATATAGTTAGGCTATCCAGACAACACAACAGAGAGTTAGTTGGTTAGTGGCTCAACTAACATAAAGAAACAAGAGATAAACAACAATGAAATAAATCTAAACTAAGCAAACAATAACTTGAAATGAACGCACAAAGATAACACAAGAGAGATATACCAAGTAAACTGATCTTTGAATTGATATTCCTTGAATAAATATGGGAACTTATGAGTCCACTCTTCCTCCTTGGGAAGGCTCTTGAGTCCCCAAGTACAAAGTCTTATTTCTACTATCAATGGATAAAAAGGGAAATCGTGAAGAAAAGAGTGACAGGATACTCAAGAGGAGAGAGCTCTAACACTTTCTATGGATTTCCAAAAAATTTCTAAGAGGAATATGGCTTCCCAAAGATAAAAATGAGCAGCACAACAATACTCAAATGCTTCTTATTTTTTTCATACAATGGCCTTTTATTTATAGGAGGATGGAAAGATTTTTATTAACTGGTTCCAAATGTGAATGGGAGGCCCTTGGAGGTACCTCCCATCCTTTTCGGTGATCCCAAGGAAACAATTTGGGGCGATTTTGGGTATGGGGGAGATCCCCTTCATCCCAAAAGTGGTTAAGGCTCGAACAAATTCATCAATGTGTCGTTTCTATGTCTGCGTAGGTCTTTTGATTGTTAGCCGCACATTGTGCACATCGTACATCGTGTTATCCAGTGTGGATGTGCATGTATTTCCAGAACCACTTTTACATAGTTTTATGATTATCTTTCCAAATTGAGTGTAATAATTCCATGAATATTGGTAGCATGTTTTGTTTTTATTACCTATTTCTTTATCCACTTTCTATATTTGTAGCGAGCCATTTTCCAATGATAACACTCGTAGAATTGTGCAATTCTAGAAGGACCTTCTATTTCAGTTGGTAATTATTACATAAATATAGGCCATCATGACACTATAGAAAATCATTATTCCATACAAAATTATCTAATGAACTGGTGTCCTCTTGTAGTTGTTGAATGATCTTGAATACCTCTTGATCTTTCTTCCATTTTATCATTACTTATTCCACCCAATTAGACTGAAGAATATAAATATTAGGTAGTGAACCTTTTGTTTCCTCTTCTTTCCTTGAAAGTGAATTTACCACAACATTATGTTTCCCTTTTTTGTAGATATTTTCAAAGTTGCATCCTAGCATATTAGTAACCCATTTTTGTTGATCATATAAAGATAATCGTTTCTCCAAGAAGTACTTCAAACTATCATGATCTGTTTTTATTTTGAATTTCCTTCCTATTGTGTAAGGGCGCCATTTTGTAATTGCATGTATTATGGCCACCATTTTTTTTTTCATAAATGGGTTTGAGTAATTTTTTTCCTTTAAGTTGGTTTCTTTCAAAGGCAAGGATCCTTCCTTGTGGCATTAAAAATGCACCAATGCCATGGCCTGAGGCATCAAACTCCATAATAAATGTTTTTGTGAAGTTAGGTATGTCTAGGATAGGAGTTGTACACATAGCCTCCTTAAGTTTTTGAAATGCTTTGGTTTCCGCTTGAGTCCAAGAAAATGCTTCTTTCTTTAATAATTTTGATAGAGGTACTTCTATTTGACCATAGTTCTTGAGAAATTTATGGTCATAACCTGCCAATCCTAGGAATACTCTAAGTTGATTCAAGGTTTTTGGAATTGGCCATTTCCTCATAGATTTTATTTTGTTAGGGTCCAATTTTACACCTTCATGAGATACAATATGACCTAAATATTCCACTTCTTTAACCCTAAAGGAACACTTGGAAGGATTTTCATAAAGGTGTTTCTATTTCAATAGTTGTAAATACTTTGTCAATATGTTGTACACACTCTTCCTAAGATTTGTTGTAGATTAGTATGTCATTGAAAAATACTAACACAAATTTTATATGGAAGGGATTGAAGATATAATTCATCAAACTTTGAAATGTTGAAGGTGCATTAGTAATTCCAAATGGCATAACCAAAAACTCATAATGACCTTCATGTGTTCTAAAGGCTATTTTGGGAGTGTCTTCCTGCCTCATTTTGATTTGATGATATCCCATATGAAGATCCAAATTAGTAAATAAAATTTCTCCATGAAATTCATCTAATAATTCACCAATGAAAGGGATAGGAAACTTATCTTTGATGTTTATTTTGTAGAGTTGTCTATAATTTGGACACATATGCTAAGAACAAACCTTTTTAATAACCAACACCACTAGTAAGGATAAAGAACTTTGGTTAGGTTGAATGATGTTGACCTCTAACATTTCCAGGATCATTTGCTCAATATCACTCTTCTATGCATATGGATACCTGTAAGGCCTAATGTTAGGTGGTACACTTATAAGATGCAAATGAAAAACGTGGTCATGATCTTGAGTAGGTGGAAGACCGTTAGAAATTTCTGCAAATATCTTGGAATGATTGTTGATAACTATTTGGAGATCCAATGGAGCAGAGGACATAGATTTTTGAACATCTAGTGAGCACAATTGTGTAATTACACCATGGTGTCCCTTTTTCAGTATTTTTTTCATGCTATTAGAGATTATCACCTTAGAGGTTTTTTCTTGGATACCTCTAAGATCAGTTTCCTTACATTCTAAGGAAATTATCATGAAAATATGTTAAAAATTAAGGGGCATTGTTCCCAATTATTGTAACCATTGGACCCCTAATACAACATCAACACCAACCATTTGGATGGAAATCATATGACTATCAAAAACATACTCCCCCATATTGAGATTAATACTATGACACTTCCTAGAACAATTTATGGTACCTCCATCTACAATCATTACTCGAAACTCTAGTGCTAGATATACAAATCAATTGATATCTTTTGCTAATTTGTAACTGATGAAGTTATGGGTACTACCATAATCAATAAACATGTTACTTTGTTTTTTTAATGTTTCCTTGTATATTTAGGGTTTTGGGAGTACTGATGTCGGACAATGCATGACAAGATATCGTTGGAGTAGTATCTTCTAGATCTCAATCTTGTGATGGTTCCAATTCTTTCTCTTCTTCCTCTTCACAATCTATGTAGAATAATTTCTTCTCGTTGCATTTATGCCCCTTACTATACTTTTTGTCACAATTGAAACATAGTCCCTTTTATCTACATCCATCCATTTGTTGAGGCTTCAACCTTATCAATTGATTGAAGTTAGGAGAGGGAGCATGGTTCTCTCTATGGTTATTACAAGCCACCCTTCTAGTAGACATATTTTTTATTTCCACTTTCCTTTCCACACTGAAAGATTTCTCTAGGGATTTAGTTTGGAAGAGACACCTCATGTTGATTTTTCTCCTTTAGAGTGCCCATAAAGAGATCTAACATATTGTCCTCAGGAATGTTCTTTACCCTGAAACTAAGATTTTGGAATTGTTGAATGTGCTCTGTAATTCGACCTTTTTTTCTGAATATTTATCAATTGATTAAAGAATGCATTACTCTTAATATCCCCATAATGTAATATCAATTCATTCATAAAAATGGACCAAGAGACAATATAATTTTTTTTGTTTCACAAATCCATTGATACCAAGCAATTTGATCATTTTCTAAATAAAAGGATGTAATAGGTACCTTTTTTTAGCTCGACACTCGGTGTAGATCAAAGTATTTCTCCATATGGAATATTAGTGTTATAGTATCTTTTCCATCAAACTTCCTCATATTGATATTTGGAATGAACTAGTTCCTTGGTGCCAAATTGAAGCCATGATGATGTGGATCTTAGAGTAATGAATGATCATAATTTTGAGATTTAGAATTTGTGCTATCCAAAAGTGACAAAATACTCCCGATATGTGATTGACTCTCAACAACCTTGTTGTCCTTATTTCCATGATTTCAATCCATATTGCTATCTACTTTAGGGAATATTTCATCTCGAGTATTTAAGAACACATCATACGTGGATTTTTTCAATTCTTCCATCTTCTTTTCCATATGTTCCCTATTTCCATTCATCCTCTTTTCCACATGTTCCTAATTTTCATTCATCCTCTTGCCATATGATCCCAATTTTCATTCATTCTATTTTACATATGTTATTGATTTTCATTCAATTCCTTTTTAAGGTATTCCCAATAATGTGATAAATTCATTGGTTTCAACATACTAACATTCATTTCATCAACTTGGTTATTTAATTGGGTTATTCTATTTTCTAAGTATTCACTTTCTTTAGGTGCCATGTTTGATTTTTTATGAGGAGTACCAGTATTATTTCTAGTAGAACCATTTGCCATGTGAGAAAATAATAATTCTCCTAATTTTCCTCTTTATCCCAAATTTTGAATCACCCAAAAATCTTCCGATAAAAATTTATGGCAATTGTAAGTTACGTACCTTTCAAAGAATTAATTTGGAATATGTATGGATGGGTGATTTTTGTCCTAATATATATCTGAACTTTGAACCCTTCTATTATGTTCCAAATGGAATTTAGTACATTACACCTTCTAAGTCTAAAATTTCAGCCTATAGGACTCTAATATGACTTCTTAAACTCCTAAAAATTTCACAGTCTGAAACTTCATTGATAAAAAGTTATAGCATAAATACCAAATGACTTGTTTAAGACTAATTTCAAGATTAGAAAAAATCCCCAAATTCCACAAGATATATCTTGCAAACTAGAATGATTCAAGTTCTAAAAATTTGATATGTTTCCTCAGGATTATGAAAATTTCAGAGTCTGAAACTTCACCAAAATGTTTTTATAGTGAAAGTAAAAAGATGACTCATTTGAGACTAATTTTAGGGCAAGCCAGAAACCCTAACTTCCACAGAATCTCTCTCTCTCTCTC
>ML787544.1:97165-107327 GCA_009831015.1 Picea engelmannii | reverse complement strand
AAAACTGAATTCAGAATGATTCCAAAACCCTATCTTCCATATGCTATATATAACATCCCCACTATAATCCCCATTTTATTTGATGCATAATGTAGATAAACATGTGGTTATGGCCAAGCAATGTAAATGAGAAATGTAATTTTGAATTGTAAATGAATATAATGTAATGTCAGTTGTTGTCATGTCCCCATTTTTTGATTCCCATGTTCGGTAGTGGAAATGACTTTCGTGGCTTGTTGAAAAAAAGGGAGTCAAAAGGGGTTATTTAATGTCACTTAGTTAGGATATGTTATGTATTTAAGGTGACATTAGATTAATATGTTACTTATTTATTATTAAAAGTGACTTTTAATCCTAAACTGAAATAAAAAAGGGGATCAAGGTCATATTTGATTTAGTAAAAAAGGGGATAAGGGTTACATTTGATTTGGTCAAAAAAGAGAAATTTCTAGAAGGCATGGAGAAAGGATAAAAGGAGGGGTAGAGCCTCACTTTGGTATTATGATTTGATTTGTTTTTTTGGAAGTGCTTCTGGAGCCATTGTTTCATTAGGGTTTAGAAAAACCCTTCCACTATTGGTTTTGTTTTCATGGTGCAATATCCACTCTAGCTAGACAAGATGGGAATCCATACATGATTTCCATTGGAGATTAGACAAAGAGGAGGATCCATATAGGGTTTTCATTGGAAATTCAGTTTTGGGTTTATTTTTAGTGGAGGTAGATCATCTCACGCACGATATTATGAAGATATCCAAATGAGATTGATCCTAGTTTGCAGGTACATGAGGGTTTCAGAAGGCATACCAATGAAATTATCGTTGGTTGAGGATGAGGGCCCCACAAGGCCTCTCAAGTTACCCATCTTTGTCCCGTGAGGACCCCTATAGACTGCAGATAACTACCAAGATGGTTCAAGGAATCCTCATTTATCAAACACTATTGTTCCATGAGGCACCAATGTTCATCTAGCCTTATCCCACGAGGACCTTTGTAAGAGGGTTTTTTGTATTTGGCAAATTCCTTGGTCAGATGTGTGAGGTTTTGGAAGGAAATTTACAAAACAGTCAACATGGGAGTGGACTGCGTGAAGTTAGGGAGGCCTTGGATCAGTTTGGGAGAATCTATTGGATAATAATTTTTCATCCACATCAGGTTTTTATTTCCTTTTGTAGTGTAGTGTTGGTTATTGTTATACAATTGCTACAACATCCATTAGAACTATGTTATTTCTTTGTATCAGATTTCATCCATAATAATAATGCCATGAGGTCTTTTCCATATTATTGAGAATTTGGGTGTTTGCAATATTTTTTGAGGAATCACCATATGGTAGAGATTAAATTACAACATTACACATTCAACACGAATATTTCTAACTAATTACATAAACAACCACACATAAAAGAGTAGAAAACATTAATTCCATAGAAGATATCTTTTGGGGACATTACAACTACTAGGAATGGACATATATGGGGTTTGATTAATCCACAAGAGAGGGTGAATGCCTATAGAGAGTCCAAGAGGGGTCCAAAGGGGAAATAATTTATGGGTATTAATTAAAACCCACATTTCTAAAGTTTATAATCATTAGGGGAAAACTTCTAATTTCTAGTTGAGTATATGAGAGCTCAATCATTGAGAATATGTCATAGGGTGTGTGTGAGAGTCACATCCCATAGTTATTTGAAAGCATGGAGAAGAAGTAATCAATATTGAGAAGACTGAGAAGTCAATGGTTTTGGAAAAAGAGAGGAAATTTGTATGGGTAGTAACAAACAGTTTTGGACATGAACAACAAGAGGAAACAAGGAAGAAGAACTTGGGTAGCTGGAACAAAAAAGTTGTTATTAGTTGCATTTACACTTGTTTAGAATTTTGTAGTTGCATTTAATTATGGGTATCCAAAATCTGGTTGTAAATGTGAATAAATTGGGACTAGTAAGCTACAACAAATAAATTATCAAGAATATTTCTTTTAATGTTTTATTCTATAAGTAATGTTCTTTGGTTCAATCAAGGAACATTACAGAATGGTATCCAAGCTAAAGGTTCAACACTGATATTGTATGGGCCAATATACAACATGAATTAAGTGAATTCGTGGTTATATATTTTTCATCTTGTGATGAATTTGGGGGGGAAATGGTGAACATAAGTGAAATCACCAAATTATGAGAATTTTTTTGAGTTTTAGTGCTTCAGAGAAACAGCGGAAGGTAATTTATGCCATCAAGTTGCAGGTTGCAGATTCGAATTCAACCATGGAAGTTGATATCCTATTTATTTCATGACGGTTGTGAAGTTTATAAATCGACAGCCCAAATCAATTCGACTTGGAGAATCAATGGTCGAGATTCGGTCACAAGAGGATCATAGCTAAGCACTCCTGAAAGGTCTTTAGGAAGAAGGTTTTAGAAGAATTCAAAGTCCAACATGAGGTTGAGTCCAAAGCGAGGAGCATGATGACACAAGTTGAAATAACAAGAACCTTCAGAGTCCAAGGTTTGGAGTAGCTTTAGATGATCGAAGTGGAGGCACTCCGATGGGGGAGACTCCGAGAAGAAATCTAGACCATAGATCGATGATAGAGTGGAAGTAATGTTAGTCACAGATTGATGTGTGATCCTCTTAAGTGAGGAAAAAGAGAGAAGACATCATGACCATGCAGCTTTACAACTCAGCAGTTAGAGATTCCTAATGGTGATATGTGTCACCAGAGGAGGGGACAATGGATGTGAGTGTCGAGGTGGAGGCTGGATGATCTGAAAATAGAAGGCTGACTTGTTATGCTATGCAAGCACCCCTACTTCATTAAAATAAACTTTACAGGACCTTGCTTTATGTGTATAAATATGCAATATAAACTTATGTGTTAAGTTCATGCATCTTCTTGTAAATGTTTATGTATGAAGAAATGTTATTGTAAATGGTTAAATATGTACTTCAAATGAATACAGAGAAACAATACTTGCAGCAAATAAACCATCAAACGCACAACAAGAACAACATGATAAAGGAGTTCACCCCCCTCCGGGCTACATCTCCTTGAGCCTCCATAATGGACTTGGCTCTCTGGGATTAATTAGTCAAAAGTTCTTTTAAAAGCTACTGCTCAACTCCAATGGAAAAACAAACTATACCATTGATATCAGAACACATAAAAACCCCAAAAACGACTAATAGAACTCTGAAAACGGATCATGGCTCATCCGGGCATGACCTCTTCTACATGTGGCCATAAGCTTCCCTGAGCTTCTCTTTGGAAAAAACACCTGTAAAAGTCCTAAAAAGCCTCTGAAACCTATCCCAATGTGTTCAGAGCATAACAATTAGCCAAACATGATATTTAAATCACAGAAAACAGACATAGGCTCACCAAACCATGTCCTCGATCAAAAAGGGCTTCAAGCTCCCTGAAGCCTCCTGGAACTTCAATGGTGAAAAAATTGCTGAAGAAGTCTTCAAATGGCTGAAAAAATGGAACCAATGGATCCAACACATCCAAAAACCCATGGCTGGGCTTTTACGGCACCTCAAACGGCCAAACGGTGAAGAAGTTAGGCCTCCTACATTTTCCTCCTTCAAGCTTTGCTGGAACTGGCTCTACAAATCGCACCTCTGTGTGCATGAACCTGGAACACGCTCCAAAATGCGCGTTTAAACCAAGACCCATACGCAACCGTGCACCGGTACAAATCGTAGAACGATTAGGGCGCCTCCAGCCCCCAACCGCCTCGGCATTTGGTCATATGCTCATGCAACCATAGGCTGGGCGCAAAAGTCGTTGGCCCGTTTCAAAACCGTGCCAACGGACTTAACCACACATTTAAACAATGTATTACATAACATAAAACCCCGCGCAATACAACCCAAGCGCATTAAGTATTATGGGTCGCGGGTTCAAAACCACGCGCCAACACCCAAATACATTACAATGTATAAACAATATTCGCGCGCCTTTTTTTAATACACGGCCATGTAAATGTAATATATGTTATATATAAAACATTGCAATAAATTGCAATGCAACATGCCAGCAGTCGGAGCCCTGGTCACATATGTGGTAATGAAACTATGGGTCGGGGCTTAAGCCCCGACCCGCGCCCTTTTCCAACTTAGCACATATCCAAACTTAAATACAAATACGTTGGACCATATAACAAGGAACAAAGGCTGGTTAATTGGCTAGCACATATATGTTAAGACTTTGGCTATGGGAGAGGTCCCGGGGTCGAACCCCACGGACTCTCCAAAATTTTTTACACACAACCATATAAACCAGTGAAATAGTGACACGTGGCGCCAAATGATTGGGCCACGTGTCCACTCATTATTGGCCATAAAAGACACGTGTCAATCTCCAATTCGCTGACAAATATCCAACCAACAATCACCACATCATCAAACTGCCACGTCAGCAAAATGGTACGGCCCTCCACGTGGCCGTATGGACTGTACGGACAGGTACAGTCAACACCCTTTTTTTTTTACCTGTTTGACTTGGCGGTCAAATCGCGATATCTCCTCCATACGGACTCCGTTCGCGAAAATAAATATACCGCCGGAATCAGGAAAATGAGACGGACATAATGGCACTGTTTTCATCTCAATCCGAGCACTTTGAAAATTGAGCAAATTTTTGCCCCCTGGTCCAGATTTTGATCACACCTTCCCACTGAAAGGCTTTTGGACCCACAAAAGCTTATATCATCTTTCAAGTTATATCAAAATCTTTTCGACATTCACCTGAATACGCTGACATGTCGGGCACTGCAAATAGCTCTGTCCTTCAACCACTGCTCTCTGGCTGCTGCTGACCCACTGCTCTCTCTGTGCTTGGAAGACTGCCAACCTTCCCACTGAGAATCAAGTCCTTCTTTCGAACTCTTTGGCGTCAACAAAAATCAACTCTCCAATGGCTACAAAACTTCCTGCGACATCTTGCCACAAGCCAAGAAAAACATCAATCTTGAAAAGCAAATCATACAAGATTGAAAATGATGCCAACAAAAACTTTTGTTCTCCAAACAAACTGCCGCATCTCGTACTTTATCAAAGCACATGGCGTTTTCAAAATCAACTTTCAAGTCAATAAACCAGATTTCTTTTAGAGGTCATAACTCCTATATCAAGATTCAATTTGGGGACCATGAGTAATATATGGAAATATCATGGATTGTAGAAGTCATGCATTGAGTCGTATTTGAGTTCTAGGTAGTTGGAAATGTGTTGGGAGAGAAAGAGAACACTTGTAGCATGTAGGGATATAAAAGGGAAAATGGTCAAAACTTTTGAATACCATAACATTATTCTCAGAACTCAAAAGTGAGATAGTAAATTATCGATGGAAAGGTATTGAGGCGGATAAGCCATATACTAACCCATAGATTAAATTTGAGCATACAATTTTTGAGCCAACTCAAAAGAATATGATTGGTGGCATTAAAAGGCATAAAAAAAATTATGAATTATTTTTCCAAATTGTGTATGTGTTTATTTTAATCTAAAAAAAATTGTTTGAATGCACATTTTTGCAAAGTTATAGGTTCATATAATCAGCTTGGTTTTTATATTATAACCACGACAATGGAATATTCCCAAGGGTCCTACAATCACGAGGAGAAACTCATAGGTCTCCATGTCAGCATGGGTAATGCTGAGACATATTCAAATAGAAGAAGGGAAATGCAAGATCCTGTAACTATTATAAGCTTGCATAGACAAGTGAAAAACTATAAGGATGATAATGAAAAGATTATGAAGGATTAGAAAGAGATACTTAAGTTTGAACATGTTGCAGAATCAAACCAGAAAGGACTCTAGCACAAATATCGAAGCTAGTGCTAGACAAGTGACAACATACAAATCCTATAGCATAAGGGATGGGCATGATAATCATAGTAAATAAAGGATTAGGATCAGGCACCATCATTCCCCAGAGAAATCCACTAGGAGAGATCATGTCATTTCGTGGCTAGGGAGTAGCCCCAAGTGTGTCCCCTGTCAGGAGACAAAGAATAAAGCAAGAGTGAAACATCTTGCAAGGTGAACTTAGGAATATCAAGCCACCAACTTTCAATGGTGAGAATAGGAGGAGGGAAGAGGTTGAGACCTGGATATTGGAAATGAAAAAATACTTCCATCTACATGATTACCCCTCCAGGTTAGAAACAATAATTGCAATCTACCACTTGCAATGAAAGGAATCCATGTGGTGGGATCAACTTAAGCAATCCATGAACCTTGATGAGAAGAGGGTATCATGGAGGAAGTTCAAAATATATTTCCAAGAAAAATATTTTTCTAAGCATTACTATGAGGGGAAGATGAAATATTTCTTTGAACTCAAGTTGGGAAGAATGAAAATGGATGAATATGAGAAGAGGTTCTTTGAATTGTTGAAGTATGTTGACTTTATAAAGGATGAAAAGGTAGAAATACAAAGGATTTGAGTGGGTTAGCCTCCTTCTACAGTGACAAGATACAATATTGTAACCCCAAGAATTTGGAGGAGGCCATAAGGAGAGAAAGGCATCTCTATGAACATAGCACAAGGATTCTAATATTTCAAAAGACTTGGAATGACAAGATGAGAGGAAAGAGGGAGAAAAGGAAAAAAAGGTTTTAAGACACCCTTTTTCAAGAGTAATTCTCAAACAAATAAACAAGGCTAGTCATCCAAAATGAAAATTAGAAAACATATTATTTTGGGAAAAGGACAAGGCAACAACCTCTACAATGTTGGGGATGTGAGGGAAAGAGCTTGTATAAGGATGACCCTTATAAAGGATAAAATATGAGAAATTTTCACAACATTCAAGAGGATGAAACAATGGAAGTCATGGGAGGAAGCATGCCAAGGATTTATGCAGCCTTGGACAATAGCAAGAAGAGTATCAGTCCCCAATGATTGAAGTGGAAGGTAAGATCAATAATCATCCCATAGCAATTTTTATTGATTCTGGAGCTATCCATAGTTACATAAACTCTAATATTATTGAAAGATTTAATTTGAAAAGGAGCAATTGTAAGAAATATTGGTTAGTTCAGTTAGCCACGGGGGATAAGAGAAGGTCAATGACCTAGTTAAATATTGTTCAATAGACATGAATGGACTCAACACAAAGGTAGATGTGAACATTATACCTTTGGGTTTATATGATTTCCTAATTGGAATGGATTGGTTGGAAAAAAAACATGTTGTCATAGCCTATTACAACAAGACAATAACTAGTCTTGATGAGAAAGGGAATCAAGGAAAGATTCAAGGCATTCAAAGAGTTGTGGATGTTATAGAAATTTCATCCATGCAATTGAAAAAGAGTTTCAGAAAAATGTGTTAAATTTTTGCAGCCCACATGGAATTGGCTACCGAAGATAAAGTAGCAAGTCTTGAAGACCATCTAGTCTTGAGATATTTTGTAAATGTTTTTGAGGAAATACCAAGACTACCACCAAAGAGGGATATCGATTACTCTATCTATTTGGTGCCAGGTGCTACCCCATTGTCCATGACACCTTACCATATGGGTACATTATAATTGAAAGAGTTGCAGATGCAACTAGAATAAATTTATAAGAAGGGGTACATATGCCCAAGTGTTTCATCTTGGGGATCCCCGGTTCTATTTGTGAAAAATAAATATGGAACCTTAAGGCCATGTATTGATTTTAGATAGCTGAATAAGTTTACTATAAAGAAAAAATACCCCTTGCCAAGGATTGATGATTTATTTGATTAAATGAAATGTGTGAGAATATTTTCCAAGATTGACTTGAGATCAGGCTATCATCAAGTGAGGATAAAATAAGAAGATATCAACAGAACAACATTTAGAACAAGGTATGGGCATTATGAATTCATGGTATTTCCATTTGGAATATCAAATTCCATGTCCTTTTTTATGTTTCTAACGAATGGAGTGTCCAGGGAGTACCTGGAAAAGTTTTTAATTGTTTTCTTAGATGATATTATCATCTTATCTAAGTCTAAAAAGGAGCACAAGGAGCATCTAAAAATGGTGCTAAATATTTTGAGGGAACATAAATTGTATGCCAATCTACGTAAGTGAAACTTTTATTGAAAGATGATCCACTACCTGGGGCATATTATTTTAGCAGACGAGATAATAGTTGACCTTGATAAAATTGAGGCCATTAAAGGGTGGCCCATGCCAATAAATGTGAAATAAGTTATATAATTTATGGGTCTTGTGGGTTATTACTGAATATTTATAAAGGGGTTTTCAAATATTGCAATCCCAGTCACTTCATTGCAAAAGAAAGGAGTGAAATTCAAGTGGACCCCAAAATGTAAAGAAAGTTTTCAGCAGTTGAAAAACATTTTGACAAGTGCACCCATATTAAATATTGTAGACCTAGACAAAGACTTTGTAGTGTGAAAATATGTGTGCAAGGAAGGGATCGGTGGAGTACTCAGTCAAAAGGATCATGTGGTATGTTTTGAATCTAGAAAACTAAAGGAGAATGAGAGAATTTATGCTACCCATCATTTAGAGCTAGCAGCTATTGTACACACATTGAAAATGTGGAGGCATTACCTCATGGGGAAGAATTGTGAGCTAAGAACAAACCACTACAATATGAAACATTTATTTGGACAACCAACACTTAATGCCAGGAAAACTAGATGGTTGGAGTTTCTTAGTGAGTACAATTTTGAAATTAAACATATTAAGGGAAAGGAAAATCAGGTGGTTGATGCACTCAACATAATAGTCCATGAAGTGCACATTTTAGCCATCAACATGCACATGAAATATTTAAAAGATAAAATTCTTGAAGAAGAAAATTCATATCCAATTTATTTGGAAATAAAATAAAAATGACAACAAAACAATTCACAACAAAAAATAAAAAAATATGAATTAAAAAAGGATAAAATCCTCTTGTATAAGGGCAAGGTGTATGTGCCAAATTCCACGAAGTTAAAAAAATATCATGCTGAGAGAAATGCACAACATTCCATATGTTGGGCACTCGGGATATCCATTACATCTATGAGGAGCCAATATTTTTGGTCGGGGATGAAGAAAGAAGTGGCTACATAGCCTGGTGTCTAGAGTGTGAAAAGTTAAAGACAAATCACAAAAAACCAGTGGGGATGGTGCACCCATTTCCCTTTCCATAATGAAAGTGGGAAGTGGTTACAGTAGAGTTTATTACAATGTTTCCTTGGACAATGAAGCAACATGATTCCATCATGGTGGTAGTGGAAAACTTGACTAAGGAAACACATTTTGTTCCTATAAAGACAACACATAAGGCAACAAACATTTCAGATATATACATGAATGAAGTTGCTAGGCTACATGGAGTGCCTAAGGAAACAATTTTGTACATAGATTCCAAGTTTACATCCAAATTCTGGCAAGGTTTGTTCAAAGGCTTTGGGACAAATCAAAATATTAGTATGACATATCACCCAGAGTCTGATGGGAAAATAGAAAGGACCAATAGGATAATCGAAGACATGCTTAGGATGTATGTGATGGATCAACCATCACAATGGGAAGACTTCATCCACTTAGTGGTGTTTTCCTATAATAATGGGTATCATCGATCATTAAAAATGAGTCCATTTGAAGCTTTGTATGGAAGGAAGTTTAATGCACTAGTGAGTTGGGATAACCAAGCATATAGATCCCTCATTGGGATAGATTTGTTAAAGGAAATGGAAGATAAGATGACAAAGATAAGGAGAAATTGAAATGCTACCAAGGACGGGCATAAAAGTTATGCAGAAAATAACATATTTTTTAGAGATTTTAAAGTAGGATAAGATGTTTTCCTCAAAGTTAAAGAAAAAATAAGTTCTATAAGATTGGGTTATTGCTCATAGTTGGCAACAAGATATTGTCGGAATTTTGGAATATTAGAAAAGATAGGTCCATTTGCATACATGATATGATTTCCTATATCCATGAGAGTGCATGATGTATTTCATGTGTCATTATTAAAAAAATATGTACCTGATTGTAATGTCCCCCGGCCACCCTCACGGAGGACACACCACTACTTCAAAACCAAACTACTCTTAAAATAGATTGTAACATACCCAACCATCCCACGGTCGGGCCCGATACAATAAAGAAAAACTCTCTACTCTATCCAAACTCTGATATATATATATATAT